>CAJGYO010000606.1:0-72187 GCA_904845875.1 Miscanthus lutarioriparius | reverse complement strand
GTACTGCGCTCGCTCGCGCGCATCCATCTACAATCGTCTCATGATTCGACACATACATACACTCAACAGGCGTACGCGGTGGCGGCCGCCGTCACGACCGCGGGCGCGGGCGCGCTGCAGTCGGCGTCGTCGGACCCGAAGAACCAGTGCGTGTACTCGGTGTACGTGCGGACGGGGTCCATCTGGAAGGGCGGCACGGACTCGACGATCGGCGTCACGCTGCTGGGCGCGGACGGCACGGGGATCCGGATCCGGGACCTGGCGGCGTGGGGCGGGCTCATGGGCGCCGGCCACGATTACTACGAGCGCGGCAACCTGGACATCTTCAGCGGCCGGGGGCCCTGCATGAGCCAGGCGCCCTGCGCCATGAACCTCACCTCCGACGGCTCCGGCGCGCACCACGGATGGTACTGCAACTACCTCGAGGTCACGGTCACGGGGCCCCACCTCGGGTGCGCGCAGAAGCTCTTCACCGTCGAGCAGTGGCTCGCCACCGACGCCTCGCCCTACCGCCTGTACGCCGTCGTCGACGAGTGCGAGACGAAGCGGCGGCGGCAGGAGACACACCGCTCGCCGGCGGGCGAGGCCGAGCCCACCGTGACCGCGCTCTAATGGGGAGGCTATAGCTCCTGCCTGTGCCATGCCCGACCAATCCCATCGGATTACGTCCATCTTGTGGAGACGCTGTGTGATTGCGCGATTGATTTCGCTGCCCTGTTTTTGTACGAGGAGGTTCTAGTACGTACGGGGAGAATAAAAACAGCGTTTCTTTCTTCAAGCTCGCGTTTCTGTTGCTGCTGTCCAAGACTCCAAGCCTTCAAGGTCTATCCCATCCCTATCTGAGTTTGACTCAGCTGGTGGGGTGCGGTAAGTTTGGTTATGTGTCTGCATCAGCTCATTGGCCTCCGGATACGGTCATTTGCCACTTGGCATTGGTTTCTCCGTGCGTAGCTAGCGTTGATTTGTGATTGCGAAGGCCGTGTCGGCAGACCATGTGTCCATGTACACAGCCTTTGCTTCGGCGCTCAATCAGGACTACTAAATTAGCTATTTTTCTACGTTTGTCTCGGCCACCCTTCTATCGATCGAATCATAACGGGCCTGTTTTCTTCTCTTATAATCCGTCTTTTTCAGTTTATTTTTTAATCGAAACAGTGTTTTTCTCCCACAATAAACCAGCCGGAACAGTGTTTCGGCTTGTTTTTTCAGCGAAGCGAACGGAGCCAATGTGTCAGGTTAACAGAAATCACGTAGCCTACACTCCTTACCCTGGACCGGCCAAATTAAAAATGACAATGATAGGACACGGACGTCCGTCCCATCACGTGTCGGCACTCCGCCTCGCCGTTTCAGTGCACATCCGCACTCCGTCTTGCTACTTCAGTCTGTTTCTAAAAAAAAAGACATCACCGCTCGTCTCCTCTAGCGCGGGGCTGCTCGCCATAGGCAACGCATCCGCACGCCGTGGCCTTCTCTAGCACGGCGACGGCGCACCCGCACCCATCCCACGCTACTCCGCGCCCCCATTATCCAGCTCGCCCATCGCGGAAAGGGAGGCAGGGGAAGCCTGCGCGTGCGCCCCATCCACCTTGCCCGTCCGCATCAGCGGGAAGGGGAGGCCTGCGCCTGGGTGTACGTTGGGCCGTTGACGTCCACCTGACCAGCGCATGTTGCAAGAGTATGTTTTTAAGTGTTTCACATGTATGTTGCAAGTGTTTCATATGGATGTTGCACAAGTAGATTGAGAATTTGCATATGTTGTAATCGTTATACACGTATGTTGCAAGTTTCTGTTCTGAACGTTTCATCTGTTTTCTCAAATGTATGTTGTAAGTGTGTTTATTTGGATGTTGCATATGTTTCACACATATTGCAAGCGTGTTTATCTAGATGTTACATATGTTTTGCAATGGCTTTTCAAGTGTTTTTCATGTGTTTTTGCAAGTGTTTCAGACACATGTTTTAAGTATTTCATCTGTCTCCAGACATATGCTGCAAATGTTACAATTGGATGTTTTAAAAGTAGATCAGGTGTTGTATATGTGACATGTTGCAATGGCGCATGTGGCTGACGGACAGTGGTCTGCCGGAGGTCTTCAGCTCCTACCTCGCGCCTTCCTTGCACGGCGCGCCTTGCCCTCTCCTCTCCATCCCCTCGCTTCCATTCCATCCGTCTCACCGTGGTAGTTCGAGCTCGGCAGGGAAACCCTACCGGTGGTGGCCCCGGGTGGGCCGATGGCGGGGCGATGCCTGTGAGGTGGCCCCGTAGCAAGCTGAGGTCCGCGCCATCCGCTCGGTGCGTGCAGAAAACAGAACGGACGCGGCGTGTCTGTCCGGACATCCGGGCGCTAGTCATACCGAATTAAAAAAAACAGGAAAGGGAAGCAGAGGCGCACGCGCGGGTAACCCCCACTAGTTTCAGCCTGAGGGCGTTACTGGGGCATCAAGAACCACGCGGGTGCCAAGCTCAACGGCGAGCATGATGTTGTACGGTCGTGATTCTGGGCGACGAGCACGACGGAAAAAAAAAAGAAATGATGATCATATACATCCGGTAAGGCGGTAATAAAGGGAAAAAAAAGAGGATGATAGATTGGGCTGACTTATACCGTAATAATGTTTCACTGTTGCCTGTCGGCCTGTTAACCTGCTGCAAAAAAAGGGAAAAACGGCCCAGACGTAAGTGGGCCAGATGAGACAAGAATGTGGACAACATTAAGAGATCGGCCCATGAACCACCTTGTTAACAGTTTTTTTTCTGTACAGGTGCACGAAGTGCCGAACCTCAAAATTATCTTGGCTGTAAAATTGACTGAAACTAAGTCCAATATAGCTGCCAACCATTTAGAAATTATGTTATTTTTTCCTACACTTTGTGCATGCCGTTCATCTGGGTTCGGACTTCGAAGTATGAACTCTAACTGGACGACGCTCTTCACACTTCACAGGCTATTTGATACTAGCTTGGAAAGACATGTGTTAGTGCTTCGGTGGGGCCAGCTCGTTAATCGTTTAGGAAAAAGGGTGTCTATATTTGATGTGATTCGAAATTTAACAGTTTGAAGTCGACGAGTTGCAATTGCAACACGAAAATCTAAACATCCACTAATAACTTTCTGCAACATTTGATCCTAGCGCTCATTGTCATCTTATTCTTGAGAGAGAGAGAGAGAGAGAGAGAGAGAGAGAGAGAGAGAGAGAGAGAGAGAGAGAGAACTATCGCAGAACTATCACAGACACTAGTGTTTATGTATCATGTTTAATTCCTATGTAGCACCCAATACGTAGACTAATTCACCTGAAATACACTAAAATCATTTATATGTGCTAACCATACACTAACAATAGATCATTAGCTAGGTACTCCCTCCATCCTGAAATATAGTGTATCCTGGCATAATATTTTTAGAAAAAGGAATTTTTATTCTAGTCTCTGCAAGAGTTTTACACACGACCAATTCTTATTACAAATCCAGCCTCTTACTGTTTTTTAAGCTCTCAAAAAGCAAAACCAAACAAAGGAAAATTGATTAAACGCTAAGCGCTAAGCCTTTTCAGGGATGACCATCCATGCTTAGCGAAAATTTACATAGCCACAGTCTCCATCATGTGACATGCCCACTTCAGAAAAGGTTTGTCGTTCTTTTGCATGGCGTTCCAAAAATGGGTCCAATAAGTTACCCTGAAAACAACCTGCAAATAAGAGTATAGTTGTTTTTTATCAAAAATCCCTTCGTTTCTAAATAGTCAAATAGACCACAAGATTGCACTTGCCCCCATACAAATTAGAGAGCGTAAGGGTTGGTTTGTTTGTACATCCCACAGCCTAAATAAGTCGGTTACATCTTTTGGTGGTTCGAGATTAAAAGCCACTTGGCAGACTCTTCAAACAAATCTAGCCACATGACAATCAAAGAACAAATACATGATAGTTTTCTTATTGTCACAGAAACAACATGGGTCGTCTCCTTTCCATTTTCTTTTTTTTTTAAATTGTCTTTGGTTAAAATTACCCTGTAACAGAACCGACCAATTATACGAAATTAAGTAAGAAAATCATCCGCCAGAGCAGACGATTTAGCAAACTTAAGCCCGTATAACCCGGTAGTCCGTGAAATCACGAAGGATTTCAAACCAACTTCCATTCCAGCCAAGATCGTAATAAGTTTAGCGGTCACCATCACATATTACATAAAAGTTTGTATCTCAGATACATCAGAGTTTAAACATAGTTATTACAAAACAAGTTCGAATAAAAGTAGCGGAAGTCATTTGTTCAAACCACACACACACTCACACGGAGTTTAAATACAGTGCCAGCGAATGATCATCTCCAACAAAAGCATTAGACGAGACGTAAGGAATGACCATGCCCATGGTCCTAAGCATCACCCATCGCAGGATAAAGGCAGTTGATACAGTAGCCGTAATACATCTGTCCATCTGCAACAAGTGGGAATAAAACCCTGAGTACGAGAAGGTACTCAGCTAGACTTACCCGACATAACCGAAAATAAATGACACCAAGGATTATGAAGGCTTTATAGTAGGGTAGCTGACTCATTTGCAAAAGAAGCATTTTTAGCATTTCAAGAACCTTTCTAAAAGCATTATTGTCAAGTTAATTCTTATTAACCTGTCGACTAGATTTGCACCTAAACTAGAGCAAACATATGATTATGCGGGTAATGATAACCAGTGATCATTAAATAACTTCCATACTGTCATATTCACTATAACTGTCCAAGTGTTCCATAAACATTTACTACGATGAAGTAACTCAAGTCAAGTGCTCACTATCTAGGAGCGATGGCGATTCGAATCGATTCCTAACCAATTTGTGATTTATTCCTTACACAAACCTCACTCACCCGCTAAAGTGAGATATTGATCACCGAGTCAACTTTCCGGTATATCTCGAGTTTGCCAGAACCACATGTACCGGGGCCGACCATCGCACTTTGGTCTTATCATCTCGCCCCGTGTCCTACCACACACTCGCTTCCCGCACAAGGCGGTCTTGCTGCGGGCAATCTACTCGGCCGAAAAATCTCCCGGCTTCATGCGGTCGGAAGGTACTTTATCCGCCAACTAAATGTAAGGCATGCGTTCAACATGACTCGAGGCCCAACAACGGTCGGTCCTTAATCGACACGACGGAAACACTACAGTCCAAAACTCGCAAGTCTCCGCCTGGGTCTCAACTTCATTTAACACTTAGTTATACCATGACTTCATAGTCATCCAAGCGATCCGGTAACCACCTATAGCTCGCAGGTGACAGAAATCACCCGACTTCTACCGGTCTAAGCCATTTAAGCATTGACTGATTGCGGATACCGTGGTAACAAGGATATAGTATAACAAAGGTAAACAAGGTATAATGCAAAGAAACGATTGCAAACAACTCCTGAACGTAATGCATCAATTAAAGTAAAGCATTTAATTAAATAATTGCAAACCGGAGAAAAAATGCTCAGGGCTTGCCTCTCTCGAAGGAGCTCGGGACGGTGATCGGGGCACTCGAAGTTCCTCAACGTCCTCCTCGCCGGCTTCGGCACTTCTCAGGTCGCACTCGAACTGCTCCTCGGGCTCTTCGGTATGACGACTGGGTTCTCGGTTTGCGATCTTGTATGATGCAATGTGCGTAAGTGCTTATGCAATCGGTGCATCGGATGAGATGAATACAATGGATATGTTTGAATGCAAGGTAGTCAACATCATCCAAGAAAATATACTACAAGCACATGTCATCTACTGCATTTTCTTCTACTACTAATATGTTAAGTCAACACATCTTATTAAATGCTTCAAAGATACACCAAAGCTAACATTATTAACTAACTTGCATTAAAGAGGATTATTTTATTTCATTTTAAACTAGGGCTACAACAGCAACCTATATTTCTGGTGCTTATAAAAATCTAAGAAAATTACAGTAGCATAGTACTACTCTAAATAGACTACCATAAAATTTTCATGGCGTTTGGATAAGTAAAATAGTCTACACAAAAATGACAAGGCATGGCAGGATTATGAACATAAAAATACTTTGAACTGTGAAAAGTGTCAAACAACAGAGTTAGTATTTTTTCTAGGTTCTTCATAGCATACAATGACTGTACAAAAATTATCACAGGCATGTTTTATACAATGTTTGCTCTCTAGCTAAAATAACAAAAATTCAGCCATTAAAGGTACTTGAACTACACCTTAAAATTTTCCCACAGCACATGCATGAAACATATTTTTCCTAGGAAGTACATGACATAAGAAGATTAACAAACTTGGAATCATATTTTTCTGAAGTCTATAGATTTTTCTACATATTTTTCAAGTTATCAGCAATATACATGATTAAATAAAATTCTACAGCAAAGCATCTCAAAAATGACATGCAATAATTTTCCCAAGTAGATCTGATGATAAGGAACCTAGATAAATTTATTTCAACAGATTTGGCGCAAATTTGAGTACCCAAACATTTTCCAAACCATTTCTATTTTTAAATAATAAAGGAAAACGAAAAACAATTCATTCAATCGCTACTGGGCCAGCCCGCTAGATTTCATCGGCCCACGACCACTTTTGGCCTGCGCGGCCCGAGCGCAAGGGAGGGGGAAGACGGCCCATCAGGGTGTCGGCCACGACCACTCAAACCGGGTCGGTCGAGACAGAGGCCACGCTGCCGCTTATATTGGCGCTGGCCAGCGCTCGTTTCGGCCACGAGGCAGCCATATCTCCGGCCGAGACAAGGCGAGCTAGCGGGCGCATGCGATGTGCGAGAAGATGGTGAATGCGGTAGGGTAGCTAGGCGGGGCTGGAGAAGAGAAGGAAGGTGACATCCATGGCGGCCGAGCACGGCGGCGCCATGGCCGTCGGTGGCGGGGCTTGAGGCAGCGCTACCTGGGCTCGGCAGTCGGCGCAAACGCGAGCACGACTTGAAGGAGAGCGAGGCGGAGCTGCGGGCGCGTGGCTTGCCGGGCCGAGGTGGAGGAGCCACGGCGGAATTTGCTTGCGGGTGCGTGATGCCATGCGAGGCGAGTTAGGCGCTCGCTCTCAAGGAGAGGAGAGGCAACATGGAATGAGCCAATGAGCGCGACCGGCTTGGCAGCAGTGTAGGCGGCGCTTACACGGGCATGAAGCCAGCTGCGACGCTGACACATGGCGTCGGCAACGGCGCATGGCCATCATCGTGAACAAGCTCTCTGCCTGATCCATGCGGCATGTGTGTGGGCATGGCGCGGGCGAGGCGAGCGAGCGAGCGAGGGCGGCTGGCTGGGCCGATTTTAACTTGACCGTGGGCTGGCGTGGGCGGCGACCCATGAAAGGAGAAAAGTCCTTTTCAAATATATTTTCAAGGAATTTTTACATGCCCTCTTTCAAATATTATTTTGAGCAAGAAAATGACATCTTTTGAAAATGTACCAAAAATGAAAGTTGATTAGAATTTAATTTTCTACAACTTTGCTTTTATGACCACAGCCAAATTCTTTCTAGATTTTGAATTGTAAGGTCAAAGTCCACGTTTAACTCAAAACCCTAATTTTTGGGAATTTATTTTTGAAGGCAAATTTTGAATTAATTTGAATACAAACTTTGCTCCAAAAATTGAACTAAACATTGCTAAATGATTTACAATAGTAGCCAAACATGTTTCACTAACCTAGCAAGCAAAATCAGGGCAAAACAACTCTTAAACAGGTGTATGCAACATTCAGGTTTCACACATGTTTCAAATGTTTCGAAGCAGTGTTTCAATTGTTATTTACATGATTAGGCATGTATGATTAGGATGCTTGATGATGCATGATATGTATGATTAGCAGTGCCTAAATGCAGGCATAACACCGGGGTGTTATAGCCCTCCCCCCTTATAAAAATCTCGTCTCGAGATTTGGGTTACGAACCATTTGTTATAAAAATCTTCATAAGCTTTTTGTAGATACTCTCCCGTTTCCCAAGTTGCATCTCCCTCATCATGATGATCCCACAATATCTTGTATGTTTTCACCACACTATTCCGAGTAGCACGTTCCTTAGTGTCTAACACCCGGACTGGTTGCTCACGATACACCAAATCTGATTTGAGTTGGATACCTCGAGGTTCTATTCTTTCCTCCTGAACACGCAAACATTTCTTGAGATGTGATACATGGAAAACTCGGGAAAACGGTACTCATTGTCTCGTAAACTCTAATTTGTAGGCTACTGGGACCTCTTTGTTCCAAGATCTTGTATGGTCCTCTGAATCTCGCATGAAAGCTTTCTTCAACTCTGAACCTTTTCTTCTTCATTGGCGTGACTTTCAGATAAACATAGTCACCAACTTCAAACATAAGGGTTCTCCTTCTTCTGTCTGCATAACTTTTCTAACGTGATTGGGCAGCTTTCATATTCTGCTGAATAATATGAACTTTCTTCTTGGCTTCTTCTACAAAGTCAATGCCATAATACCTTCTATCTCTAGGCTCGACCCAATTCAATGACATTCTACATTTTCTGCCATATAAAGCTTCGAATGGGGCCATCTTGATGCTTTCTTGATAACTATTATTATAAGAAAACTTAGCCAACGGTAACCATGACTCCCATGATCCCTTAGAAGACAATACACAGGCTCTTAACATATCCTCCAAAACAGCATTCACTCGTTCAGTCTGACCATCTGTCTGAGGATGATAAGCGGTACTGCGAATCAAACTAGTTCCTAAGCCTTTGTGTAAATGTTCCCAAAAGTGAGCCGTGAACTGTGAGCCTCTATCAGATACTATGGTCTTTGGTATACCATGCAACCTCATGATTTCTACGATATACTTCTCGGCATATTGAGGTGGTCGATACTCTATTTTGACAGGCAAGAAATGAGCGGTCTTGGTAAGACGGTCCACAATTACCCAAATCGAATCATGTCCTTTTTGAGTAGTGGGAAAACCCATGATAAAATCCATACTTATATCGTCCCACTTCCAACTAGGGACAGACAAGGGTTGCAACATATCGGCAGGTTTCATGTGGATGGCTTTCACTCGACAACATGTGTCACATCTGACAACATATGCTGTAATTTCTTTCTTCATTTTGGTCCACCAATAACGAGATCTTAGTTCTTGATACATCTTACTACTTCCGGGATGGATAGAGAGCTTAGAAAGGTGAGCTTCATCCATGAGTTTATTCCTAAGCTCTCGATCCTTGGGAACCACAAGACGGTCGTCAAACCACAACACGCCCTGTTCATCCACTTTAAAGTATTGAGACGACTTTTCTTTTATTTTCTCTTTGATGTGGAATATGCCCTTGTCGGTTTTCTGGCCTTCTATTATCTTACTCTCCAAAGAGCAACTAATCTGAATACTATGTAACACAGCAGGATGCATTAGATCGAACCCATCTTCAAGTAATGGCTGCACATTCAAGTAATGTGACTTTCTGCTTAAAGCATCTGCCACTACATTGGCTTTTCCAGGATGATATTGCACATTCAAGTTGTAATCCTTGATCAATTCCAACCATCTGCGATGTCTCATGTTTAGCTCTGGTTGGGTAAAGATGTACTTAAGACTCTTGTGATCTGTGAAAATGTTGCACACATTACCAAGTAGGTAATGTCTCCAAATTTTTAGGCCGTGCACAACTATAGCAAGTTCAAGATCATGTGTTGGATAGTTGACCTCGTGCTTTCTCAATTGATGTGATGCATAAGCAATGACTCTCCTTTCTTGCATAAGAACACAACCCAATCCAGTCTTCGATGCGTCGCAAAACACATCAAATGGTTTCTCGATATCTGGTTGTGCTAGAACAGGAGCGATGGTCAATCAGCTTTCATAAAGTGTGGAAAGTCGCTTCACACTCTCTCCACACACAAACTTGTGATCCTTCATAGGAGACTCGTCATCGGTTTGGCAATCTTCGAGAAATCTGGTATAAAGCGACGGTAATAACCGGCTAATCCTAAGAAACTCCTAATCTCAGGAACTGTGGTCGGTGCTTTCCAATTCATCACTTCTTGCACCTTACTTGGATCGACTGAAACTCCATTCTCTGACAGAATGTGACCAAGGAAAGGAACTTTCTTCAACCAGAATTCGCATTTGCTAAACTTAGCATACAGTTGATGATCCCTAAGTCTGGTCAAGACAGTTCTCAGATGCTCTTCATGATCTTTCTCGTTCTCGGAGTACACCAGAATGTCATCGATGAACACTACCACAAACTTATCCAATTCTGGCATGAAAACTGTATTCATCAAAAACATAAAGTATGCAGGAGCATTTGTCAAGCCGAAGGACATGACAAGATACTCATACAACCCGTGATCCGTGGAAAATGCAGGTTTTCGGTATATCCGTGTGGCCTAATCTTGATCTCGATGATAACCGGATCTCAAATCTATTTTGAGAACACTTTGGCCTTGGATAATTGGTCAAATAGAACATCAATATGAGGCAAGGGATACTTATTCTTTATGGTTACAGCGTTGAGTGGCCTGTAATCTACGCACATTCTCAATGTGCCCTCTTTCTTCTTCTTCACAAACAAGGCGGGACATCCCCATTCAGACTTGCTTGGTCGTATAAACCCCTTTTTTGATAAATCCTCTAACTGCTTCTTCAGCTCAGCTAGTTCATCTGGAGGCATCCGATAGGGTCTCCTTGAAATCGGAGCTGTTCCGGGGACTAACTCAATTCCAAACTTAATCTCCCTATCCGATGGAAGACCAGGTAGCTCATCTGGGAATACATCCGGAAATTCACACACTACCGAAATCTGATGAATAGGAATGACTGCCATAGCACATGTAACACTTATAAGGTCTGTTCTCCGAGGCAATGGTACTTGGAAAGTACCCTCACCCAGGGGATCCTTAAGGGTAAGTACTCGACTTCCAAAGATCTATGGATCGCTCCCCAATCCTTCATCCAATTCATCCCTATAATGACATCCAAAACTAATCCAGGCATAACTATCAAGTTCACTCGGAACTTCCTGCTACCTAATTCAAGGGTTGCCCCTCGAACCATCCGGTTAGTCAAAACATCAGCCCCTGCTGAACTTATACAGTAACCATAACCCAATTCTGTGCATAGTTGTTCATGTTTTTGTGCAAATGCTTGACTCATAAAAGAATACAATGATCCAGAATCAAATAGAACAACTACAGGGTTTTCGTTGATTGAAAACTTACCAAAGATGTGATTTTGCTCTCCTCGAAATTTTATCCACCGTCGTACTATGCACTCTAGCATTATAAGTCTGCTTGCTTCTTCTTGGTGCGCGTCTGGACAAAACCTCGAAAAATGGCCGGTTGATCATGCAGTTATAGCAGGTCCCCCTCAACATCTCCGTGAGATCCCACAGTTCCTTTGAACTGCCTTTGTACCGCATGATTCTTGATTTGCTTTGTTGGACTGCATTGCCATCTTGTAAGGCTTCTGGGGTCCACGAAAATTCTGACTTCTTTGCTGAGGTGGCCGAAACCTAGCGCCAGGTGCCGATGGGCGATATGGAGGACGACCTCCCATAGGTGCTCTAGCTTGCGACGGACCACCTTCAAGGGCCCTCTTGCGTGTCTTGGCTACGGTGCTGGCGTTATTATTCTTCTCCTGCTTCAGACAATCGCTGATGAAGTCATTGAATCTGACGCGGTTGTTGGTACCAACATGCTTCATCATTTTTGGATTGAGTCCCCTCTTGAAACTGGCTATTCTTTTAGCATCTGTGTCAACCATGTCGGGAGCATAGCGACACAAGTTGTTGAAGGCATGTAAATATTGCGTCACGGTCTTGTGCCCTGGTTCAACGCCAGAAACTCTCCCAACTTCATCTCGGTCAGCCCGGGTGGAATATAGACTCACCGGAAGGCCTCAGCAAACTCTCTCCAAGAAATCTGGGCATTTGGAGGGAAGGTGGTGCGATGGTGCTTCCACCACATTCCCGCCGGTCCATGCAATTGAAGTACAACATACTCTGTTTTCAACACCTCAGTCATCCTCAACACACGGAATTTATCTTCCATCGTGTTGATCCATTCCTCAGCATCGAGTGGCTCTGTTTCTTCCTTGAATACTGGCGGCCTGGTGTCCATGAAATCTTTGAAGCTGCTATATTGGTTCACTCCCATGCCACCACCTTGATTGTTACCACGTTGAACGTTCTTGGTGATGGTGCGTAGAAAATCCTCCATGTTCTTCTAGGATTGTTCCGCGTTGCGCTGACTCCCGAGCAGCTGTGCAAGGAATATCTCGGGGGTAAACGGGGGAGGAGGTGGCAAATGTGGTTCATGGGGAGGTTCATTGTTGTTGCCGTGGTTTCCACCACCACCGGTCCCCGCACCGTTAGCACCGGTCTCAGCGGCCTCATACGTGGTTCGGCGAGTGTTTGTCATCTGCATATTTCAGCAACAAGTAATGATTGAGTGAAGCTGTAATAATTGCGAGTGAAGGAAAAATTATGCCGTCTTGAATTTACTTGGAGAGAATAAATTTATACAATAAAACAGAGGCACAACAATCGCATCCCAATTAAAACAACAAAGACTTAATCAAATTACTTCAACGGCAAACATCGCGTCCATACAATCCAATTGCCAAAGATACATACACTTTGGACTTTTATGCGTTCGAGATATCGCATTCTAAATCAAGTTCCAACCATATGCCAAGTCTCATACGCTCGAAGCAACATACAATAGGTTACATGCCAACAAAAGAAAGGTCATCGCGACAGGACCTAGATACTAGCGCAAGGCAACTAGCCTACTCCTCGGGGCCATCGTCGGGATCGGAGACGTCACCATCGCCCCCAGGTGAAACTATAGGCTCGTCCTGGTTGTCGTCGTCGATATCCATGCCAGCGGCATCTGGTGGAGCATATGGGCCAACCCCATTGTAGAGCGCATGAAACTCCTCGTGCAGGTTGCCGTTGTATTCCTCTAGCTCATCAACCCTCTGTCGCAGAAGGTTTCTTGCGTTCCAGGCTTCATTCCTTTCCTGAACCAACTGTCCTATCATGCGGTCTGCATTGTTGTTGGCTTGAGTCAATGTATGCACTCGCTTCATAGCTCTATCACCTCTCTCAACCACCTGATCTCGCTGTAAGTTCATATCAGCCAACTGCTCCTGCAAGCTAGCTATAGCACGTGCCTGTCTCTTCTTCTGCTTTCTCCCCTTGAGCTTATCCTCACCACGCAAGCCAGTCAAAGTCCAGTAGGTACTCTCGAGACCCTCATACGCTCTGATGGCGGCGAACATAGCACTCATTGCCTGGTTGTCGCTAGCCTGTCCTTCAGCTGGACCTCTGACCAGGGCACTTCCCTGAGGCTAAACCCAAATGGCATCACGAGGATCATCCCTAGGAAAAGTGCTAGCTAGAGCTGCTGTAAGCTCACTGGGAAATCTGCTCATAATGTCCCTGATGACACGGAAGGTTGCTCCCTCAGCACCCTCAGCTGGAGTGCGACCCTCAAACTCCAAATACCAACCATCCCAATCTAGAGCATCACCGAGAGCAGGAACCGTGATCTCCACCACTACGAGTCCATCCTCTACTAACTGGCTCTCATTCCAAGAGTACACCGGCTCTTGACCCTCTAGGTACCCCACATCATGGAGCACTCTCCAAAGCAAAGTCAGCATACCAAACTTGCTCAAGAATGTGTCCGTGGTGCGGTGCTCCCTCAGGGCCAACGGACGTCGAGGTGCTCTTCCTCCGGTGGACTTACTGGCGATGTCTGCTTGGTATGGGCCATCTCAGAGTAAAAAAGTTCTTTTATTACCTCGGGAAACATATTTTAGGTGATACAACTTTTATCAAAATGAGATAATCAATTTATAAGGGGAGGAATGCATGACATGAATGAAATGCACAAGTAACATGATGTATGTACGTGCCGTACGTTCTCACAAACTTAGGAATAAATAATTTATAACGACGAATTCAGTGGCATACAAACGATCTCTCAAATACGTAGCTAATACGTTCTACACGATAGCGTTGTTATGTACCTGTAGAAGATTTTTTCAGCCCAATTCCCAATGAATGCATAAAAGCAGTAAAGTTTTATCTACACGCTCTACACGAATCCCCAAATACGTGTACAACGGTAGTAACTACCTGAACCATCGTCCTATTGACGGCATCGCCTCCACAGACGGAAGACCCATACATGAGATACCTTTGTAAAACATGCGTAGAACATGTAATTACTCCAAAGATCATATAAGCATTCACCCTAGATCGGCGGTGTATCCGATCATGCTCTCACAACTCACACTTACCGAGGCGTAGAGGCAATTGATCCATACATTACCACTCAAACAAGTGGCACTCATACAATAGCACGCCGTATGAGCGATGAAAGAGAAATATGATGCAAGAACCCCAAGTCAGTACTTAATTAAGCCACCTAGAGTCCTTAACTGGGCATAAAGGATATGATCACTGGCACACTTATATTTTTAAAAATCACATTTTCCAAATGCCTTTTTGTTTTAAATACACTTGTGAACAGTAACACGCTAAACCATGCTCTGATGCCAGCTGTAATAGAACCGACCAATTATACGAAATTAAGTAAGAAAATCATCCGCCAGAAAGCATTTATTTAGCAAACTTAAGCCCGTATAACCCGGTAGTCCGTGAAATCACGAAGGATTTCAAACCAACTTCCATTCCAAATGCCAAGATCGTAATAAGTTTAGCGGTCACCATCACATATTACATAAAAGTTTGCATCTCAGATACATCAGAGTTTAAACATAGTTATTACAAAACAAGTTCGAATAAAAGTAGCGGAAGTCATTTGTTC
This sequence comes from Miscanthus lutarioriparius, assembly GCA_904845875.1. Taxonomy (NCBI): domain Eukaryota; kingdom Viridiplantae; phylum Streptophyta; class Magnoliopsida; order Poales; family Poaceae; genus Miscanthus; species Miscanthus lutarioriparius. The sequence continues at coordinate 57,375 of CAJGYO010000606.1, read as the reverse complement.
AAACCACACACACACTCACACGGAGTTTAAATACAGTGCCAGCGAATGATCATCTCCAACAAAAGCATTAGACGAGACGTAAGGAATGACCATGCCCATGGTCCTAAGCATCACCCATCGTAGGATAAAGGCGGTTGATACAATGAGCCGTAATACATCCGCCCATCTCTGCAACAAGTGGGAATAAAACCACGAGTACGAGAAGGTACTCAAATTAGACTTACCCGACATAACCGAAAATAAATGACACCAAGGATTATGAAGGCTTTATAGTAGGGTAGTGACTCATTTGCAAAAGAAGCATTTTAGCATTTCAAGAACCTTTCTAAAAGCATTATTGTCAAGTTAATTCTTATTAACTCATCGACTAGATTTGCACCTAAACTAGAGCAAACATATGATTAAGCGGGTAATGATAACCAAAGATCATTAAACAACTTCCATACCGTCATATTCACTATAAGCGTCTAAGTGTTCCATAAACATTTACTACGATGAAGTAACTCAAGTCAAGTGCTCACTATCCGGGAGCGATGGCGATTCGAATCGATTCCTAACCAAATGGGTGATTTATTCCTTACACAAACCTCACTCACCCGCTAAAGTGAGATATTGATCACCGAGTCAACTTTCCGGGTATCTCGAGTTTGCTAGGAAACCACATGTACCGGGGCCGACCGATCGCACTTTGGTCTTATCATCTCGCCCGTGTCCTACCACACCGCTTCCCCGACAAAGGCGTGCCAGGCAATTTACTCGGCCCGAAAATCTCCCGGCTTCACGGTCGGAAGGTACTTTATCCGCCACTAAATGTAAGGCATGCGTTCAACATGACTCGAGGCCCAACAACGGTCGGTCCTTAATCGAAACAGACGGAAACACTATGAGTCCAAAACTCGTAAGTCTCCGTCCGGTCTCAACTTCATTTGACACTTAGTTATACCATGACTTCATAGTCATCCAAGCGAGATCCAGTAACCACCTATAGCTCGCAGTGATAGGAAATCACCCGACTTCTACCGGTCTAAGCCACTAAGCATTGACTCATCATGCGGATACCGGGGTAACAAGGATATAGTATAACAAAGGTAAACAAGGTATAATGCAAAGAACGGTTGCAAACAACTCCTGAACGTAATGCATCAATTAAAGTAAAGCATTTAATTAAATAATTGCAAACCGGGAGAAAAATGCTCAGGGCTTGCCTCTCTCGAAGGAGCTCTTGACGGTGATCGGGGCACTCTGGAAGTTCCTCAACGTCCTCCTCGCGCGGCTCGGCACTTCTCGTGGCTGCACCACCTCGAACTCCTCGGGCTCTTCGGGTATGACGACTGGGTTCTCGGTTTGCGATCTTGTATGATGCAATGTGCGTAAGTGCTTATGCAATCGGTGCATCGGATGAGATGAATACAATGGATATGTTTGAATGCAAGGTAGTCAACATCATCCAAGAAAATATACTACAAGCACATGTCATCTACTGTATTCTCTTCTACTACTAATATGTTAAGTCAACACATCTTATTAAATGCTTCAAAGATACACCAAAGCTAACATTATTAACTAACTTGCATTAAAGAGGATTATTTTATTTCATTTTAAACTAGGGCTACAACAGCAACCTATATTTTTGGTGCTTATAAAAATCTAAGAAAATTACAGTAGCATAGTACTACTCTAAGTAGACTACCATAAAATTTTCATGGCGTTTGGATAAGTAAAATAGTCTACACAAAAATGACAAGGCATGGTAGGATTATGAACATAAAAATACTTTGAACTGTGAAAAGTGTCAAACAACAGAGTTAGTATTTTTCCTAGGTTCTTCATAGCATACAATGACTGTACAAAAATTATCACATACATGTTTTATACAATGTTTGCTCTCTAGCTAAAATAACAAAAATTCAGCCATTAAAGGTACTTGAACTACACCTCAAAATTTTCCCACAGCACATGCATGAAACATATTTTTCCTAGGAAGTACATAACATAAGAAGATTAACAAACTTGGAATCATATTTTTCTGAAGCCTATAGATTTTTCTACATATTTTTCAAGTTATCAAATAATATACATGATTAAATAAAATTCTACAAAGAAAAGCATCTCAAAATGACATGCAATAATTTTCCCAAGTAGATCTGATGATAAGGAACCTAGATAAATTTATTTCAACAGATTTGGAGCAAATTTGAGTACCCAAACATTTTCCAAACCATTTCTATTTTCAAATAATAAAGGAAAACGAAAAACAATTTATTCAATCGCTACTGGGCCAGCCCATTGATTTCATCGCCCACGGCCCACTTTTTTCTTTCTGCGCGGCCCGAGCGCAAGGGAGGGGGAAGACAGCCCAGCAGGGCGTCGGCCCATGACCACTTTACCGGGCGGTCGAGGCGAGAGCGGCCACGCGCTTATATCAGTGCAGCTGTGACTCGACCACGAGGCCAAGACCATCTCCGCCGAGACAAGGCGAAGCTAAGGGCGATGCGATGTCTTAGAAGATGGCGAATGCGGTAGGGTAGCTAGGCGGGGCTAGAAGAAGAAGGAAGGTGACTTCCATGGCGGCCGAAGCACGACGGCGCCATGGCTGCTTCGATGGCGGGGCTTGAGGCAAATACTACTGGCTCGGCAATCGGCGCAAACGCGAGCACGACTTGAAGGAGAGCGAGGCGGAGCTGCGGCGCGCTGCTTGCTGGCCGAGGTGGAGGAGCCACGGTGGAATTCTGCGCCCAGTGCGTGGGGCGATGCGAGCGCGAGTTAGCGCTTCATTTGGCGGAGAGAGAGGTAGAGAGGAATGAGCCAGCGAGCGCCCGGCCGGCAGTGTGTAAGCGGGCGGCGTGTGCGCGGCAGTTTGCCGCATGACATGGCAGATGGCGTGCGCGACATGCATATGCCATGCTGTGAACAAGCTTCAAGCTAAGCTGCACAAGGCCAAGGTCTTGCGGCAAAGGCCAGGGAGGCAAGCCAGGGCGCGGCATAGGCTGGCAAGGGCTGAGCGAGGAGGCGAGGCGCTGCAGGAGGTCGGCTGGGCCGACTTGACCAAGTGGGCGGAAGTGAGGCGGCGTGACCTTGAAGGAGAAAAGGTCCTTTTCCAAATATATTTTCAAGGAATTTTTACATGCCCTCTTTCAAATATTATTTTGAGCAAGAAAATGACATCTTTTGAAAATGTACCAAAAATGAAAGTTGATTAGAATTTAATTTTCTACAACTTTGCTTTTATGACCACAGCCAAATTCTTTCTAGATTTTGAATTGTAAGGTCAAAGTCCACGTTTAACTCAAAACCCTAATTTTTGGGAATTTATTTTTGAAGGCAAATTTTTAATTAATTTGAATACAGACTTTGCTCCAAAAATTGAACTAAACATTGCTAGATGATTTACAATAGTAGCCAAACATGTTTCACTAACCTAGCAAGCAAAATCAGGGCAAAACAACTCTTAAACATGTGTATGCAACATTCAGGTTTCACACATGTTTCAAATGTTTCGAAGCAGTGTTTCAATTGTTATTTACATGATTAGGCATGTATGAGTAGGATGCTGATGATGCATGATATGTATGATTAGCAGTGCCTAAATACAGGCATAACACTGGGGTGTTACATACCCCTTTTATCAAGAACCAAATAAATATCTTAATTTTAAGTGGTAATTTTAACTTCCATAACAACTTGTTTAAAGGCATAGCAATTTGATTAATTAAGTGTTTATAGTACCTGTCGCTGGGCATCTAGTACCCATCTCCAAATCCACATCCACATCAAACGGGTAGGGTGTGGGGATAAATTATTTTACCCATTAGAAACGGGTAGGTTATGGGTATTATCCACTACTAAGAGGATAAGGGAGGGTATCATCCGTTTTACCCGTGATCTCGGCCGTGATGGCGCGCGCGCGGCGTCGGCGGTGCGTGCGTCCGCGTCCAACTGCTTCGCGGACTTCCGCCGCCCGGGGGCGATCGAGGGCACTGCGGGTGCGCGACCGCCTGGCGCTGTCCTACTGCGTGCTGCTGCTGGGGCACACGCTGGCGCAGCTGGGCACGGCAACGGCCGAGCTGTCGGCGCCTCGGCGGGGAACCGCACCGGCGGCACCGTGGAGGAGTTCGAATCCGAGCCTGTGGCGGGGGTCCAGATCGTGCTGTCAGCGCCGGGGCGTGGCTGGTGGAGAGACAGCACCGCTGGAGGGGTACGGACGCGTGCGATGCGGGTTCCCGTCGTGGGTGTCGGCGGCGGACCGGAGTTGGCAGCAGCTGCAGGTGGTCTCGGTCCCGTACTTGGTGGTGGCCAAACGGGAGCGACGGCATGTGGAGGACGAGGCTCCGTAGTCCGTACGTAAGCTTGTCTGCTCGTCTCCTCATCGCCGGCGGGTCTTGTATGCGTATCTGTTTTTGAGTTTCGACGATCCGACGAGTGACGACGATCTGGCCTCGATCGATGCATCAAGATTACCAGCGAAGCTATCGTGGGCATCCGGGGCTACAGGACGTCCGTTCTTTGCACGGCGGCGGTGCCCAACCTTCAGCGGAGCTTATCCATTGGCTTCCCCATTATCCACCGGGTTTGGGCAAATGAGCATGGGTTTAATTGGGGAGGGTGGGGAATGGGGATTAGCTGGATGGGTTTGGGTTTGGTGAAGCCTGAAATTGTCCAAACCCTCCCCAACGACAGGTATAGTTTATACATTGATTGCACTGTGAAAGATAAGACTCCACTTAATGGAATCTTGTTGATCATCCAACTGCACAAATACAATTTTAGCCACTAATTCATTCCATTTAAGTAGCTTTTCCCTCACTAGAGATCTTCAGAAAGAAATGTTAAGGGGTGTGGAAGCAAAAGCATTGGCTACTGATATATGTTTTTTTTTCTTTGAGAGTGAAGTTTCCAAGCCACTTATCCTCCCAAAACCTGGTTTGACTACCACTATGAATGTTAAAAACGGAGAGATCTAAGGAAGCGGTCTTTTGCCTTTCATAAGGCCTGACCAAAAGTGTAAATCTTCCGGTTTCTAATAAACTTCACCAATGATTTTATTTTTCAAATATTTCTTCCTAAGTGCATCCTCGTATTTGAAATTTGTCATGAAATATAATGCATTCGGGGAACAAAGAAGATAATATTTACTTAAATAAAAATACGTGATTATTTTGTAAGGAAAGTAATTCATGTGCTTGTCATATTTTGTATAAGAAGACTTAGAGTTCATCCTTTAACCATGCGGAACAGAATCGGCGAGGTGTTTGGTTCGCCATTTTGTAACGTAATCGAATCACCGAAGGGAAGTGATACCGTTACTTTTGTTTGGTTACATGCAGTCAGTAATGCGTTACCATGTAATCGATTGCCGGACTGTTCAATTTTGATTCCCCTGCTTGTAGACTGTTATCGGATTCCTACGCTCAAGAATCAGCTTGCATCGTTCCGTGCTCGGGCAGTTCTGCTGCCCCCGCCTTCCCCTGCAAGTTCTGTCAGTGTGGCCGCAGCCTCCTCGTCGGCTCTGCTCGAAGCAGCGTTTTGATGCAGAGTCCATGGCAACCGCACGCCGCCGTTGCTGCCGTGGCCCGCCGCTGCTGACGGTGGTGGCGGCTGTCTATGAAGGCGAGACCAGAGATCCATTTTGCTGGCACAGATCGGCCAACACAGGCATGGATGAACTCAGCAAAGTTAAGATTCTAGCCTCCGGCGAGCAAATCTGGGCAGGGACACGGCCCGCGAGCACCTTGCGTTCTGTTGTCTAAAGGAGGAAGACGACTCTGGCTGCAATTTTTATTTTCAAAATGGTACGACATACCGTTACCTTACAGAACCAAACAAAGACTGCAATCAGGCATTACAGCTCCGATCACCCTGTAATTCCATTTCGTTTGCATTAGCGTTACCATTCGTCGAACCAAACGCCTTGCGGGTTTCAAATGATTAGGAAGCTAAGGATACATATGTCTATTGCGCTCTCTTTTATTTTATCAAAGAATGGCTAAAATATACTATATTTCAGGATAGAGAGAGTATCTTCTTACGGCAACGCCAGCGAACATATATATATCTCTTTTTTGGGAACTCCACTTCATTGATTAAACAATGTTATTACAATCAAATTACAAGCAATGTTGCAAGAAGCTAGGAGGATGAGACCAAACAAAGGAGGCTAAAGCAGAGGAAGCATGTTGGACACATAAATGTGCGACAAAATTCGCCTCTTTTCTGGAGTGAAGGAGCTGAAACAAAGTGAAGTTGGAGACCCTCCCTTCCACGTCATCAAGAATCATCAAAAAGATACCAACTCCACACAGTTAGATTCCACTATGATCTGCTCTCTGGCACCCTTTGGAATTATCCAAACACCCTCTCGAAAAGCTTTCGCTACTGCCATTAGCACTGACCCATCGAGTCTTTCCATCGAGTTGAAGTTGCTAGCATGGCGCCTGAATTTTTTATTTTTTAGCTTTTTTTTTAAAAAAAAAATTCACAAATATATCCTGGAGGTATGATTCCAAAATCTAGAATCTTAGCTCGGCGCCATCGTTGCTGGCGCCGAGCTTATATGTCTCCGCGCCATCGCTACTGGCGCCGAGGTCTTGGGCTCAACGCAGACGTGGCGGTGACTTGGCAGGCAGCTCGACGCCGTAGATCCTAGCGCTGAGCTTGGCGCTGTACATCCTGGCGCCGAGCTTGGCGCCAATATCTATGGCGCCGAGGTGGTGTTTTAACCTGGCCTCCAACATTCCTGCCCGAGCCTTCTTCCTCTTCTTTCTCCTCCCTCTCGGGTTTTTTCTCTCCCCACTTCGCCCTACCTCACGAATCGACATATTGGACCTTGAAAACTTTGATTTGATCCGTAGATCTTCGAGAGCAAGGTATCCTTGCTCCCCTTCTAATTTTTTTCGCATCGATTCGGCATATATTAGTCGGATTTTTCAACTTAAGAATCATCATTACTTAGGGTTTCATGCAATTTTTAATATTTATATTATACAATCGTATGATGCCAAAGCGTGAAAAAGCTAGAAAACCAAGGTAACCTCAGCGCATGTTGTTATGTTATGGGTTCATTGTTGTGCATCAAATGGGAAACCCTAGGTTTAGGGTTTAATGTTAATTGCTTTCGGTTCTTAGAACGAAATTGGTTGAATTGTAGTTATGACCGGAAATGCCTTCGACCCATTGCCTCCGCCTAGTGGTGTTCCAGTGCCCATGTGCTTTTGCGGCAATCCTTGCAGGGTAGCCAAATTCGATGAAGAGGATACGTATAGGCAGAGGTATTGGATGTGTTCTAATTTTATGTTTGAGCCTACACTTCGTCAGCGCCGCATTAACAAGATGGTGATGAATTGATGTTTGTGTCATATGACATCTTGCATGATTTTTTTTGTTTTATAATAATTGCATTTTTTGCAGACCCCTCCACCGCTCTGTGATTTTAAGCAGTGAATCGACACTGAGATCAAGCCTGAAGACAAGGAATGGATGCAGAAACTATTGCGGTGGGAGGCAGAGGACAAGGAGATGATGGAGAAGAGACGCGGAGAGGAGGCTGCAAAAAAGGAGCACAAGGAAGAGGAGGAAATGAGGCGTGTTGCTACGTACAGGGAGACGAGGGAGAAGAGGTTTGAGCATGCACGCCGAGTGAAAGCAGCGATAGAGAAGAATCCCGATGCCCTGAGGAAGGGAAAGTGGCATCGTTGCACTCAGTAGTCCCCATGACTTGCTAGTTCTATGGTTTATTCATGAACAATGTTGTCTACTGTCGGCATATACTTCTAATATTATTGTGTTATTTAATGTGGCATAGTATTGGACTTTTCATTATGTAATTGTTTTCATTATTTATGGTCATAATATTCAGTATAATGTTGCGGACATAGTGAAATGTGATCACGTGCTGTAAACACAACCTAACGAAGTAGGGCATTATATAATTCAACATACAAAACACATGAAGTGACATGTGAGAACATGTACCGAACTAGGGTATAAAGTTCCTTCGACTAAACCTAATATGTCTTAGATAATTAAACCAAACAACAAACACATGGATATGCCATGTGAATAAGATAGAGTCGTCCTAATAGTGTGCCACATAGCAAATTGTGTTGCACCTTTCTCCACAGTAGCCTCCCATTGTTGGTGGTGGTGGTGGCCGGGGTGACGGCGGAGGCCCCTTGTTCTTGTGGTTGGGGCAGGTGCAATATGGATCATTGCAGAGTGTCTCCTGTGAATCGGCACCATTGTTGTTGCCGTCATATTCGTCGTCCTTGTAACCGCTGCTAACTTCTCTTTCTAGATCGAAGATACGGTCCTGCAGACAGTAGATGTACTCCGCATGCGAATAAATAGGTCGATGATCGATCCACCTAGTGAACCCACAGTTTTCTTCGGCCAAGACTGCAATAAGTATGTCATATAAGTTGTATAGAAGAGGAACATATTGAAGAAACAAATAGTAATAGCAATTACCCATGCTCGTGGACATTTGAAGAAACGACGACCTCCATCTATTTTCTCGGTGAACATCTGCACTAGGCAGTCCTCACCATGCATGCATTTTGACCACTCTTCTTTTCGTTCATCGTATCCTCTCAGTGGTGCCTCTTTGGTGAAATCATTTTTGTTCTCAACTGGGAACCTCTCATAAAGAGCTTCCTCAAAGAAATCGGGACCAAGAGAATCCTCCCACATAATGGTAGTTTCCTTCCCCTTTCCTCTCCCTCTGGACGACCCTCCAGACATTGGTACTGCAACGAAAGAAAATACTAGTTGGAAAGTAAGTAGCAATGCATCCAACATTGTGTATATATAGGCAGAGGCAGGTTTAGTTGACGAGCGCAGTCGTGGGCGGCACGGCGGGCTCCTGCGCGGGCGGCACGCCGGGCGTGGGCGAGGCCGGGTGCGGTGGCTAGCGCGGTGGATGCCGCGGGCACGGGTGAGAGCGCGGGGAAGGGCGTGGGCGCGGGTGGCCGGGGGCGGGCGGCGGCGGCGGTGCGCAGGTTCGGAGCGAGAGGGAGAGAGGAAGAGAGAAAGGAATGGAGGGCCCATACGTAAAATAGGCTTGGCGCCAATAACCACGGCGCCAAGCTCGGCGTCGAGCTGCCTGCCATGTTACCGTCACGTCTGCGTCGAGCCTAAGACCTCGGCGCCAGCAACGATAGCGCCGAGACGTGTAAGCTCGGCGCCAGTAACGATGGCGTCGAGCTAAGGGTCCAGATTTTAAAATCATACCTCCAGGGACGTATTTGTGAAAAAATTTCAAAAAAAAGACTAAAAAATAAAAAATTCGGGCATGGCGCCACCACTGTTGCGCATCACCACCCCTGTTGCTCCGCTGTTGACTCATGGTGGTACGCCCCATCAACATTAATTTTCACCGTCCCCTCCCCAGGCAGTTGCCAATGCTTCACTTGCCTCAGCATTGTCTGTGAATCTGTCTGCTTGCCACTAATCAACTGGTAGCAGGTCTCAATCGCCCAAGCCAAAGCCTTGCCTGGATTTATTGGTATTTTTCCATGCTGACGGTCATTCCTACTTCTCCATAAAGACCACATCCCGCACATGATCACGCGCCTGTCCTCCTCACTGCAAAATGAACTCTATAGCAAGTCCCTTGCCCATATTCGCGGACAAAGCATAGGCAACTTCACTCCTGTGAGTGTTTTGAACTTGTTCCATAACTTAGTCGCAAAGGTGCATTGTGTAAGTGCTTGGTAAGTAGTTTCATCCTCCGTTCCGAAGAAACCGCAAGTTCCCAGTGATTCTATGTGTTTGCGGTGAAGGTTCTATGTCTTGGAAATGGTCACCATTGTCGTTTCTGCGGAACAAACCACACACCTTTTGCAGCTAGTAAGCTGGATCCAATTAGGCCATGTTCGAAACCCTCTAGTTTTTGCCAGTTTTTAATAATCTGGATTTTGGAAATTGGCTAGTACTTGAACAGGCCAATTTTTGCTGTCAGTTTTCGCCATATTCTTAAAAAATAAGAAGCTGTTGATACCCAGTTTTTGCCAATTTCTTATGACAAGTGAGTAATAAATGAAGTCAGATTCTTAAAAACTAGGAGATCCAAACACTCCATCAATTTTTGCTTAGAATCCAAATTTTAGAAACTAAAGGCAAAAACTAGTTTTTAAGAATCCGAAAATGATCTGAACAGGGCCTTACTCATGCTGGCAACTAAACCGGCCACTTGATATGTTGCACCCCGCGAGCCTAGGTGAGCCACAAACCAAACCAATAATAATCATGGTGTAAAAGAATCGGTACACGACGCCGACCGAGAAGATCAAAGGCAATGCATTGTGTTCGCGATATTTTCACGAAACCCGATGCTATCATGGATAAGTCAACGCCGCTGTTAGAGGCCCTGCATTCTTCCTTACGTCAGCGACGACGCTAATGCGGCATCTATGGAATCGTCGCAAAATGGTGCGCATGCACAGAGTTTGAGATCGATTGGTCGTGCCCACGCGTCGACCGTCACGTCCATGCCTTTCTACGCTGCATGCATGCTATAAGCTCCATCTCAAAATTGCGTGCAACAACCGTCCTACGTACGTCGGAAACATGCACGCGGGACATGAATGATATATTATTGGTTTTGTGACCGTAATAGTCGTTGGATGTTTTTTTAATTACACAAGTAAAGACGCGCAGACGCTTAACATGCACGCACACTCGTCCCCAACACACGTACGTAAACTCTCTCCTTATGAGCACATCCGAAAGACTGTGCGGGTATATCTCGAGATTGACGAAGTCACCATAGATGTCTTGTTGTTGACAGAAACGTCGCCTACAACTTAAAAAATAACACCGTTAAATTCTAAAATAAATCTAGAAAAATACAAACACTCGTACAAGTCGAGGATTCGCCACGCAGAGCCGACCCTAAGGAAGCTTCTCGTGCTCATGGTTCCCTTGGTCACTGCATGCAGCTCCTACTTCTTGGGTTTCTTTGTGAGGTTTATGACCATCCACGTCGTACGTACGCAGCTACAAGTGATTTGCATGGGCAGCAAGGGTAAAGTGATGCGAGAGCCACTAGCCTTGCACGTGCACGCTAGTAGTAATCAATTTGCAGTGCGTAGGAGTACCTAACAAAGGCGACGCACGGCAGCCCTTCCGCCTCCGAGGCGCTGCCACGGCGAGCGTTCTTCTGCAACCTTCTCCGCGCCACGGAGAGACTCCGCGGGACTTTTTTTTTTTTTGCCAACTAAAATTGATTACATGTCACATCGGATGTTTAATATTAATTTAAAATATTAAACGTAAACTAATTACAAAACTAATAGCATAGATTGAGACTAATTTACCAGACGAATCTATTAAATCTAATTAGATTTATGTTTAGTTTCTTTAATTAATATGTAAATACGCGATACGACATCTCCTTAAACTTTAGTCCCAACATCAAACACGCCAGGGCGAGCTCGAGTGTTGCCGGTGTGCCCCACCACCTTTCTCCGTCATATCATCATCAGTCACTCCAATCCCGTAGCATCACTACACGTACTTACACGGTAGCCACATTATCATGGAGAACTGCGAAAGTATCGACTACTATCAGAAGCCTTGTCATGCTCCCAACAAGCCAACGACCATGGACGAACCCAAGGACGACGGCAAGGGCAAGGGAAAGGCCATTGCCGTTGCCGACCACCATGCCGGCGCCGCTGACCAGGAACAACCGGAAAGCCAGGAGGAGTTCTTCAGCGACTCCAAGTCGGGCTCCGAGTCCATCGAGATCGCCGACCTCAAGAAGCGCCAAGCGCATGTGGAAGGACCAGCTGCTTCTCATGAAGCTCGAGGGCCGCTCGGCCGGCCGCGACCGCGCCGGCCACGACGGTGAGGCCCAGCTCCAGCCCCAGCCCGGCACTGACGACCACTCGGCCTCTGCTGCTGCTGCGTGCTGCCCTGGTCCAGCAGGCCAACAAGGATCAGCAGGAGTCGCCCGAGAGCCGGTACCGCCGCAAGGCGATGCTCCGGGCGCAGGACGGCGTCATCCGCCACATGCTCAAGATGATGGAGGCGTGCAACGCGCGGGGTTCGTGTACGGCGTCGTGGACGAGACCGGCGTGCCCGTGTCCGGCTCCTCCAACAGCCTCCGCGGCTGGTGGAAGGACGAGGTGGGCTTCGACCGGGTGGGCCCGATGGCGCTGTCCGTGGCCGCCGCCGGCGGCGGCGGCCTGGAGGCGGAGGGCGGCCCCTGGCGTCGTTCCTCCACGGCCTGCACGACATCCAGGACAGCACGCTGGGGTCCCTGCTGTCGGCGCTCATCCAGCACTGCGAGCCCCCGCAGCGGAGCTTCCCGCTGGACCGCGGCCTGGCGCCGCCGTGGTGGCCGACGGGGCGGGAGGCCTGGTGGGGCATGCAGGGCGAGGCGCAGGCGCACCAGGGCCCGCCGCCGTACCGGAAGCCCCACGACCTGAAGAAGGCCTGGAAGATCTCGCTGCTGAGCGCGGTGATCAAGCACCTGGCCCCGCGCTTCGACCAGATGCGCAAGCTTGTGTGGCAGTCCAAGCGGCTGCAGCACAAGGTCATCACCCGGGAGGAGGCGCTCGACCGCCACGCGCAGCGCGCGCTGCAGATCACGCCGCTCGACGAGGAGGAGGAGGACGATGACGGTAGCCCCGACGACGACGACGCTGGTGGTGGTGATTCTCCACTAGCCGCGGCAGCGCACGTCGAGAAGCGCAAGCGCAAGGTCGGCGGCGAGAGGGGCACGGGTAGTAGTAGCTGCGGCCTCGACGTCGGCAAGGAGTTGCTGGCGCTGCCAGACATAGATTGCGTGCCCGATGCTGACCGCAGCTCGATCGACGAGCTCATGAAGCTCTATTACCGCTGCCTGCAGGGGACCGACGACGACGACGACGACGGCGAGCACGAGGCGAAGAACGCGGTGGCGCCAGTCCCGGACGGAGGGCAGCATAGCGGTGTCGCCGCCGTCGGTGTGACCACGCAGGCAGCTGCGCCGGTGGCGCACGACAGCATGCACCAAGGAGGTTTACAGCGCGGTGGCACGACATGCTTCACAGTCTTCTGGGAATCGCTGACGTCGTGGACATGAGTGACTACTCCTCCGGCTATTAGAATCGTAGTATAAGTCTAGAAGTGAAGTGCTATGCTGATTACTTATGCCTGCTTAATTATTTCCTCAACTTCAGTTCAAGTTTGGTGAGTCATAAGCAAGCTACTAAGTCCGGTTTGTTTGAAGTTGTATTTTCAAAGATGATGGAAGAACTTCTTATCTGGAGCGTATGAATCATATGCAGGGGTGGTTTGGCAGCGTTGTTCGGAGCAGATTGTCCGTGAGAATCACTTATCCTTGGGTAAACAGATTTTGATGGAGAGAGTGTAATCACTTTTCCATTTAGACCGAAGAAGCTAAAAAAAATCTGTTCCTTAACGCTCCCTTCTCAATCCTCTTACCATAATCACTATAAAATCAATTTTCATCTGCATATTACCCTTCTCTACTATAAAAATCAACTAAAATCACCCTATCAGAAATTAAAAAGTTAAAACTAAAACAAACTCTACTAAACAGGTCCGTACCACAGTCACTTCACCTTGAATAAGTTTGGTTGGGTGAAGACTAAAGACTCGTGAAGGCAAAGGGAGTCGCATGCAACACCAACATGCGTATCTCTGCCATGCATGTATAATCGAATTTTAGTCGGTTCAACAGGATAAACATTGGCCTTTAGTTTCGGGATGTAAAGTTTTGGGTGTTATATTGGATGTTATATGGGGTGTTGAACGAGGTATTTGGATACTAATAAAAAAATAAATTACAGAGTCCGTTAGTAAACCGCGAGACGAATTTATTAAGCCTAATTAATTCGTCATTAGCACATGTGTACTGTAGCATTTTATTATCAAATCATGGACTAATTAGACTTAAAAGATTCGTCTCGTAAATTAGTCGCAATCTATACAATTAGTTATTTTTTAGTCTATATTTAATATTCTATATATGTGTCAGACATTCGATGTATTAGGCGTAAAGTTTTGACTTAGGCTCTGTTTAGATTCTAAAAATTTTCACCCCAAAGTGTCACATCGAATCTTGCGGCACATGCATGGAGTACTAAATGTAGACAAAAAAAACTAATTGCACAGTTGAGTGAGAAACCGCTTGACAAAACTTTCGAACCTAATTAGTCTATAATTAGACACTAATTACTAAATACAAACAAAAGTGCTATAGTAGCCCAACCCAAAAACATTTGGGAACTAAACGCGCCCTTAGAACTAAACCAGGCTTAGTTTGCTCGTTCCAAGGTAGCAGAAGAAGCGCCAGTTCGGTACACCCTGACACATTTTCTTGGCTTCAGTGCGATCAAATAAACAAGAGTATAAATAATCTTGCTCGTGACCGACTATACTCCTGCTGCTCATTTAAGGATGACGCTTCGTACCAAACTTTTCGTATAGATGCAACTAGCAGGGTACTCCCTGGTAGTAGTAGTAGGGATGAATTCCGTATTCTTTCTCGTATCTTTTTCCCAGATCTCAAAACTGGATATAGATCATGACATACATATCAGAAATCCGATTTTAACTATTTGAATTGGAATGCAGTACGAATATCCATATAGGTTTTTGACCGCCTCGGGACGGACAAATATCAGTAAATATCCATTTTGTTGGGTAGGCCAAATCTAGAAATGCCAAACAGTTTTATTTAGAGTTTGTACACTGATTTTGTGAGGTGATTCTCTAAAATGATTTAGAGACTAGGAATAGAAAAAAACTAGCTTCTTCTAATTCACTCCACGTATAGAGCCAATGTATGCATAGTGTCTGTCATACAGAATTATAGGAGAAATATTTTCAGTCAGAGAATCATTTCTCAACAGGTCAGTTTCCACAGAAAATTTAAAGGAGAAGGCGGATGCGAGCGCCATATATGCCCTGTTCGCTTGGCTGATAAGCCATTTCTGAAAGTACTCTTGGCTGATTTGTTGTGAGAGAAAAATACTGTTCGTTGGCTGAAAAAATACGGCTTATAAGCTAAGCGAACAGGCCGATAATTACTGGTGTCAAGTCTCTCCTGTGGCAGAGTGGCAGTTAGTGGTCTGTTTAACCGGTGATGACATGTCACTTTGACAGAGTTTCGTGATTCCTTTGAGAGAAAACAGCCTCATCAGGCCTTCTTGGGCTCTTGGCCCATGGATATTTCTAACTTGCAAAGAAAAAAAAAACAGCCCATGGATATTTCTAATGTGTATTGGCAACAGGTACATAGCATAAGACGTATAACGTGTATGAAAAAAAAGAGCTGTCCGTAAGCGAAAAAAATCATACACGTTATACGTACTCCTATATTGGCAACTTTTTTTTTCATACATGTTATACTTGCAGAAAATCATACACGTTATACGTACTCCTATATTGGCAACAGGTAGATAGCATACTTCTTGGGCTCTTGGCCCATGGATATCAACAAAGCACCTAGTTATTCACATGCAGTATCGTTGGTTCGCAACTGTCACAACCATGATATGATACAGCAACATGAGAGCTTTTTCACTTGAAAAAAAAGAGCTGTCCGTATAACGTGTATGATTTTTTGTGGTTACCAATATAGGAGTACGTAGTAACAGGCTGTCAGTACAATGAACAGAACTGGGACTGACCAGCTCTCTCTTTGGTCCATACAACCATTGTTCTTCCAGGGACTAACATTTCATCACAAGCCTATAGAAGTAATCTCTAAACCATAGTGGTGCATAATACAAAACGGACAGAATAGCAGAGAACTGGCCGTAAGCGAACCAAGCTGGAGGGTTCTTCTTTAGAACCGATGCAACCACCTTCTTTGCAAGCTCTTCTGCTGGAGTAGACCCGGGGCCCTGGGAAATCTCTGTCCTGGCTCGGAGCCCTTCCTCGTATTTCTTGTAGTACTTCCAATCATGCGTCTGATCATACTTGGCTGCAGAGGAATTCCCAAGATTCGACTTTGTCCCTCCTGGGGCGACAGTCATGACATTTATGCCGAAGCTTTTTAGTTCAACCCTACAGTGAAGTGAGTTTGTATCAAGTGAGGATGGCAAATATGAAAGAAAGAAATAAAGAAAAAGAAGCCACAAACCTTAAGGTAACAAATTGAAAAGACTTAACAGCACAAGAACAGGACATGTAGTAAAAATACAAAATTTGGATACTGACATATGTTGCATGTGTTGTTGACTTGTTGAGTATATTGCCACATGATCAAATTATCTGATGTGATACTTGAGACCAGTGATAAAGCAATTGCATCAAGACATAAACACTAAAGAATATGTGACGCTACTAGCTGTTCTGTATTTGACAACAGTTAAATCCAAAGTTTTTTCATTTAAAACAGGGTGTTTAGAAACAACATCCTAATTCTTCAAAAACAGGGTATCTAGAAGTAATATCCTAATTCATTTAAAACAGGGTATTTAGAAGCGATGTCCTAATTCTTAAGCCTATAACCTATATACGACTTGCCTATTACCCCTTAAGGTAGCCACACACTCACACTTGGAACTTGGAAGCTTTTCTGATGTCTTCCAATCCAAGTTATAGAATTTAAGCAAGTACCAAAATGTCAATATAAGAATAGGTAATACTTCAATTCACAAACCTCAGTGAGTCACTCAATGCATGAAGAGCAGCTTTGGATGCTGAATACACACCAGCCCATGGTCCAGGTGCCAAAGCGGTAATACTTCCAACATTCACAATTGTACCTTTCCTTCTCTCCATCATGTGAGGAATAACAGCTTGAATCAACCTCATTGCACCTATATATAGTGAAAAGGGGTTCAAGTTATCTAGAAATCAAACCAATACTGTAACAGAACTTGTGAGAATCAGACAATTCCCTTTTCGATACTAACACAAATGAATACGACGCTTCTGCTCCCAAGCCCTCTCTGCAACAAACTAAAACCCCCCTTCCACAAATCAATTCCCTGTAATCCATGAAACCAGAATCCTACAGAAATCCAGGCCAATAGAAGTCAGCATCCCCCGTCATAACACAAAGATCCTAATCCAAAGTGAAACTGGAGCCAGAGTCATAGCAGTCTCCAACAGTGCATACAACCTTGCAGTCTGCATACAAGCTCTCCGCCAGAGTCTACATAATCTGAAGGTTAGTATACCGATTCTTGCTAATGATGGATACAAGGAACCGCCTGATCTGGTTCAGGAAAGATTTTCAGAATCTAGCTCCATTGTTGGGATTAGTGAAGGTCATGAAGAGAGCGAATTTCACGTCTCAGATGCCTCTTGAGAAGGTGGTGGTACAGGCATTTACAGGTAATAATCCAAAATTAAAGAGGGAGTTACAGGGTTCTTAGGTAATAATCTATGAGGGGTCAGGAGAGAGTGAAAGTTACAGAGAAACCATATTCGCTGGGAAGTGTTGTATATCCTCCTGGTTCTGACAGAGCTTGTGCATGGGGAGAAACCTATTACTAAACTATTTGTGGAATGGAAAGTGTACAGGTATGTGGATATACTATGGATGTGGAACAGTGGATGAACTCAAAGACTTGCTGTTTACAGGGGAGACATTTTGGAGCCAAGTCTCCGAAAGACTGAGCAGCAGAATACTATGATGGCGAGGGACAATCTAAGCTTTTCTGGAAAGCATGGCATGTTGGAATTCAACATTGATAAGAAGGGAGTGTCAATTCAAGAATATCTGTGAATGTGTCTAAGCGTAGCAGGAACTCGGTGTCTGGTAACCCAGTTAACCCCCTGGACAGTTCAAGAGCTTGTCGCTCAGAACTGCTTAAACTGCCGAGGGGTAGGTCCGTAGGGCTCCCTCGGACAGTTCAAGAGCTTGTCGCTCTGTTCAAAGCACAAAAAAAAACTGAGTTTGGTGTTCTTATAAGAAACACGCACTAAAGGTGACCGAGTAGCAAATTTTAGGTGGAGATTGGGTATTAAACATTGTATTACTGTTGAAAGTGTTGGTACAGGTTGTGGCCTGGCCCTGTTTTTGGCATGAGTCGGTGTTGCTGATTGAAAAACACAGACGTTTTATTGCCATACATGTCTGTGAGAAACTGAGAACTCTACATCCCCTTGGTTCACAATCACCTTTGTATATAGAGAGCACAGGACGGAGGCACAACACGGGGATTTAATATGGCGCCTCTTTGGTCCCTTGGCTTTTGATCAGTGATTTCAATGAAGTTATGTGGGGCTATGATCACTTCCTGGTTTGTGACCGTCCAGAGAGTCAGATGGCGGCCTTTCGCGCTTACTGATTTGGGGTTTGTGGGGCTCCCTTTTACATACATCACCAGTCAAGATGGGTACGCAAATGTAAAGGTGGGATTGGATAGAGCAGTGGCTGACACGGGTTGGAGGGATATACTACTCTTCACCATCTGGTCTCCTCGTGGTCAGATCATTGTCCTCTTCTGTTAGAAATCAGGAAAGAGAGTTGGAAAAGCATAAACCAAGATTTTTCAGATATGAGATTATGTGGGAGTGCCTAGAGTCACTAGCTATTGAGATAAAGAATGCGTGGTGTACTGATCCAATTAGAGAAGGGCTCGGAGGGATTGTGGCAGCTTTAAAGCATGTGCAGCGAGCTCTATGTTCATGGAGTAAGGAGAACTTCAGAACTGTGCCTTAAGACTTAAATGATTTGCATACAAAATTTGAAGAGATGAAAACGAATCCACAATACAGTAAGGGTGATCTGCGCAGGTTTACAGATAATGATGTGGCTTCAACGGCCTCACATTCCTTGGATGAAGGAAGGCGACCGGACCACAAGTTATTTTCACCGGCATGCAGTCTGGAGAGCCTACAAAAACAAGATAAAAAAGCTTAAAACAGAAGAGGGAGATTGGTGTGACAATCAGTGGCAAGGCCCTGGATTTTTTTTTTCAGGTCTCTGTACACTGGCAATCCAAAAGTGGTAAACCAGGATAGTAACGTGAAGAGAGGCAGAGGAAGACCGAAGTTGACTTAGGTAGAGGCAATAAAAGGAGACTTGAAAGGATAGAATATACCCAAAGACTTAGCCTTAGATAGGAGTGCTTGGAAGACAGCTATTCACGTGCCTGAACCTTGATTGCTTTTGCTGGGTTTCAACTCTAGCCTACCCCAACTTGTTTGGGACTTAAAGGCTTTGTTGTTGTTGTTGTACACTGGCAATCCAAAAGTGGTTCCAAGTGAGCTGTGAGCTCATTGATTTAATTGATACAAGGATTTCTGACAATATGAATGTTGAGCTGTGCAGGGATTTCACAGCTGAGGAAATTTCAAATGCATTACTTCGGATGGGGCCTCTGAAGGCGGCAGGTCTGAATGGTTTCCCAGCATGTTTTTTTTTTCAGAAACACTGGGATCTGATGAGAGAGAATGTTGTTGCAGCAGTCCAAAAATTCTTCTCTGATGGGCACCTTCCAGTTGGTATCAAGGACACAGCTATTGTTCTCATTCCCAAGGAGCAGAATCCAGAAGAAAAAGATTTCATACCAATCAGTCTGTGTAACATGATATACAAGGTAATCTCTAAGCACTTGGTTAATCGTCTTAGGCCTTTTCTTGAGGATATCATTATCATCTCCCCAAAACAAAGTGCCTTTATCCCGGGAAGACTGATAAGGTACAATGCTCTTATTGCCTTCTAGTGCATACATGCAATCCAGGGAAGACTTTTGTGCTTATAAGTTGGGTTTGTCGAAGGAGTATGATGGTCAGGCCAAATTAGCAGCATGGCAAATTTTGTTTCACTGTAGGGATGCTGAAGAAACTGAGGCAGCTGCTAGCCTGGAGGGTGTCTGTCTGGCGGCGCAATGGCCAGAGATACCAATATCCTTGAGGCCGAGTGTCTCACGGTCAAAGTAGTACAGAAGCTGAAGGCAATATTCCATGACAGATCCATGGTGATGCCCCTGATCCAGAAAAAGTTACAGGAAGACTGGGAGAGCACAGAATAAAATAGCACATGAATTAACTCAACTAGCTATTAGGTTTAGTGGGAGTCGTGTTTTCTTTTCAAACTTCCCTGAATCTGTTGATGCACTTATCTGTAAAGATATTACTTAAGTTCTAAGAAAGACCTCCTGTCTGCAATTTTTTTAAAAAAAACTGTAACAGAACTTGTGAACATAATGGTATCAGCAAAGAAGTAAAGTGTGAACCATCCAAGCACATCAACTAAAGGTAACAAGGTACTCAATTCTCCAACAGCTCAACTAGCTTAAGTAATAAGTTGGAATTATAATATTATATTCAGTCACTTTGGTTGATGACGACTAATCTCCATGATGAGATAGTAGCAAAACTAGTTAGCAATTCTGTGCTTTGCATCCTCCCAAACACTTCAATAAATGAGTTCAAGAGGTAGTCCTTCACATCATTCTAAAAGATAGATTCAGTGGGTTCATAATCCGTGAGACAATTTTCATTACTCCATTTACCTTCCTATCAAGCATCATATCAAACCTGCACTTGTTACTGTGATCATGCATTTTAAGCACAAGGTATTGCCAATGATGACTGAAGAAGGGTTCTAATTGAACTGCTGACTTCACTGGTTCAGCAGATTTTACTGGATGCAACAGAAGGGCGGGCCTGGTGCAAGCGGTAGAGTCTTACCGTCTGTGACCGGAAGGTCCCGGGTTCGAGTCGCGGTCTCCTCGCATTGCACAGGCGAGGGTAAGGCTTGCCACTGACACCCTTCCCCAGACCCCGCACAGAGCCGGAGCTCTCTGCATTGGGTATGCCCAACAGATCCCTTTTCACAGTCATAGGAATCTGACTACATAACCCATTGCTGTATATGATTTACCATTGAATCATGCACAACTAAACACACTCGAGGATGACCCAAATCTAAACCAACTATCTCGCTAACAAGCACGAAATTAATATAGCACTCTACTGAGTTCCCCGAGTTAGGAAATAAAATTCGCTATTTGCAGAAATTTAAATCATTCATTCAAACAACGTCCATAAAGCTATTCCTAATTCTCTGTTTTTGTCTCTATAATCAAACCAAAATGCCCTTAGGTAGATCTAATAAAAAACCTCTCGACTCCTTTATTAACCTCTAATTGCCTAATTCAGATTCCAGGATCCAAAATCTTGTCTTTATTGGAGAACATCACAATCAGGCAATCATACCAAAACAGCAAACAAGGCAGTAGACAGCAAGCAGAACAAAAAAAAACATTTTTTTAATCCTACCATAGACATTGGTGTCGAAAACCTGGTGGAAGGACTCCATGGGCACCTCGGCGAGTGGCGCGACGAGGTGGATCCCGGCGTTGTTGACGAGCACGTCGACGCGGCCGTGCTCCCGCAGCGCGTCCGCCACGGCGGCGCGCGCGCTCTCTCGGACCGCACGTCGAGCTCCAGCAGCAGGAACCGCGGGGCGCCGTCGAGGTCGCGCATGGAACCGCGTGACCGCGCCGTGGCCACGACGGCGCACCCGGCCGCCGCGAAGGCGCGCGCCATCGCGTGGCCGATGCCGCCCTCCGAGCACCCCGTCACAAGCACCACTGGCTGATTCCGATCACGGTCCTCGCGGCGGGACGCTGCCACTGCCATCGCTGCGAGGTTGGGATTCTTGGTCCGGGGGCGGACGGGATCCGGTGTCTGTGTCTCGCTGTATCTGTTGCCTCTCTGGGCTCAGCGCAGAACGCCCGTGTAATAACTGCCATTCGCCGAGCTGCCGTAGCCGCACCAGACACCAAATTCCCGTGGATTTATCAGCCGGCAGAATTAGACTCATTGCTTGATTGGCAGTGTTACAGTGGAGTCCTCGTTGGATTATTACTCGTTGACGATGACACGGAACAAATTGGGAAGCCACGGGAGAGCCGACACAGGCCACGTTAATTCTCAAGCTCTATAAATTACTAAAATAAAATAAAATTAAAGTGACCTATACACGTGGATAAATTACCCAACATTGCAATTACGCAAAAATAACCTAAAAGACCCTCCATTGTTGTTTGGATCCTAGAGCTAAGCTAAGTTAGAGCATGACTTTTTGAAATTGTAATGTGCAAATCTGGTTAAATCCAGTGAAGCCCTGTTAGGCCAATCTAACTTTTTTTTCTAAGTGAAAATAATGGGAAAGGCTCATTCAAGTATGAATAAGAAATCAAACCGCACATGATATGTGTAAAACCGCATACGCGCAGCACAGGTTACACAACTACAAATACAAAAACAAAAACGAACATGTATACCTCTAGCCCTTTACCGTGTATCCCTTCAAGCTCTTTCCCAACAGCTTGTGCCGTTGTGCGTCCCTGTTACTCGGTGCTTTCTTATCACTTTCATGCGATGTTCCATTTTAGCCACACCACCACACAAAAAAAAAAAAGAGTGCACGGATCTGAATCCTATATTTGTTTACACACACAATTCTACTATCCCAGCGAACTGACCATAGATCAGTTGGTTGAGTTCCCTATGATGAACCTGTCCAAAAAATTTAAAATCCTCACCTGTGTGAGAGCCTCTAGAGGCATTGTTAGATGTTAGCTTTCGATAAAAGCTAAGCACATTCATGTTTTCACCTATCTATATACTCTTATAAAGCTAAACCACACTAAATGATTTTTCTCTTCATACAAGGTGTTCACATCATTTCCCACTAAATGACCCCACTAGATGTTTTATCTCTTCATGCAAGGTGTCCACATCATTCTTCACTATTAATTACATAAAATATTCACATCATCTCTATTACGTGCAATACTTTTAATCTTTAATCTATTAACATACAAGTCATCTGCATACGTTATTTGTTTTTATCACCTGTTCCTCAATGTAATCAAATATTCTATTGGTTTTCCTTCTATTCGTTTACCCATTTTTTACCCGATCTGATATAATAGAATAACATGCCAGTCAAATTCATATATATACACAGTATACATAATACCATATAGTAATGCTACGTATATAACAGATTTATTTTTAAGAAAACATCGCTGTAACACGTGGGGTATACTTATAGTTAATGAAACGACACACGACACGCAACACTCTGATGGATCAGAAATGGCTTGAAATGCACGCCAGTTACATGGATTTCAATGTACGTTCTTTTCTTTCTCATATGCAAATCTTTCGGGGAGAAGACCGTAGCTGGTCGCTCTGGTGGAGTAGGCAGGAAGGAGGCACTGTGGAGAGAGAGGCGTGACGGAGATGAAGGTGAGCGGGAGCGCGCAGTGGATAGGGAGGTGCAGTGGGGAGAAGGCGGGCAAGAGGCACGCTGGAGATGGCGGGCGGGATGCGCCGCGGAGCACGCACGGTCGCATGCTCACGGCACTACGGTGAGTTTTTTCTTTTTGTTTTTTTTGGAAAACTACGATGGCCAGAGGTGAGTGGATAAGAAGCATTACCGATTATTTTGCCTAAAATATAACCGGAAGTTATGGCATTGACGAAGCGACAAAGTAAGATGTATAATTTAGACCGTTGGTGACAGAGCAGTTACTTTTAGTCACAATAAATATTACTAATGCCATTGATATAAAAGCATGAGAAATAAAGTAAAACTGTAAGATGTAGTGAATGCTAAATTGTACTTCGTATTAGACTAGTCATGCAATTGCGCGAGTTTTACTCTGCTGGCTATGTACTCCGAAAACAATAAAATTCTTCTTGGCAAATTAGAACAACGGACTTCGCTTCCAGACTTGGGCTAAAAGAGGCCCGTCCGTAACCGGGACAGGCCCATGGCGGAAAAGAAGTTGTCGTGGGATGGTACCACATATTCGGCAAGCCGACACTGAACGTCGGACCCAACAAGATCGAGCAAAATCCAGCATTTGCATGGGAGACTGCAGACCTGGTGCTGCAAAAGCCAACGCGATGGGGGTTCCGCAGAATTCGGCAGACACGATCGAGTAGATTATACCGTAGATGACCATTAATTAGGCACTCATAATTATTTATCGTCGACTGTCGTAAGCGTTGCATGAAGCGGCCGACAGCCAACTGGGCTCGATTTCCTGACGGATGACTTTGTTATACTAGTCTCCTATATATATGCGTAGTTTAAGAGCGTGTTTAGTTCCCTGAATTTGGGAATTTGGGCTACTGTAGCACGTTCATTTTTATTTGACAAATAGTGTTTAATCATGGACTAATTAGGCTTAAAACGTTCGTCTCGCAATTTCCAACCAAATTGTGTAATTAGTTTTTTTTTCGTCTACATTTAATGCTCTATGTACGTATCGTAAGATTCGATGTGATAGGTACTGTAGAGCTTTTTTTGATTTGGGGTAGCAACTGAACACGCGATAAGTACTGCTGCGCAGAGGACAAATGTCGCCGCGTGGGAGCCTTCGTCTCACGCTGTCCAAGTGTCAAACACTCTGCATATTCATAGTATTCTGGTTGGAACTTGTGAGACACTGCATGCGTTGTCAGCTAAAGTTTACTTCGCCAAATGAAAACTTTTGATGCCACGTCGGATGTTTCAAGGATGTTAGAAGGAGTTTTCGGATATTAATAAAAAAACTAATTACATAGCTCATCTGGAAACTGCGAGATGAATTTATTAAGCCTAACTAATTCATCATTAACACATGTTAGTTACTGTAGCACTTATGGCTAATCATGGACTAATTAGTCTTAAAATATTTATCTCGTGATTTCCAACTAAACTGTGTAATTAGTTTTTTTTTCGTCTATATTTAATACTCCATGCATATGCCGCAAGATTCGATGTGATAATTTGAGGTGAAATTTTTTGAGAACTAAACCAGACCTAGCTTTAAACCAGACCTAGCTTTGGAAGCCTAGCGTCGAAAGAGGAGCAAGATTTGGAATCTGTAATTAGCATGTAGTAGGGAGGAAATATCAGTAGCAAACATTGGACTATGTAGAACCAAATAAAGATGGAGAAAAGGAACTGGTCCGTTTTATTTTCCCTATTTTCGTCCATCTCTATCAAACAAACAGGTACATATGCATGGTTTGCCCTGCAAGCTTCTTATTCAAGGAGGAGGAAAGGGAAATTAAGCGCGTGTTTAGTTTGAAGCCAAAATCTCAAAAAGTGCTACAGTACCTATCACATCGAATGTTTGCGGCCCATGCATGAAGCATTAAATGTAGACGAAAAAAAAACTAATTGCATAGTTTGGTGGGAAATTGCGAGACGAACGTTTTGAGCCTAATTAATCCATGTTTGAACACTATTTGTCAAATAAAAACGAACGTGCTACGATAGCCTCAAATTCCAACTTCCTAAAACTAAACACAGCCTAGAGTAACAGAAGGCCTATCTTAGCCGAAAGTCTGAACTGAAAC
Source organism: Miscanthus lutarioriparius (assembly GCA_904845875.1). Lineage (NCBI taxonomy): Eukaryota > Viridiplantae > Streptophyta > Magnoliopsida > Poales > Poaceae > Miscanthus > Miscanthus lutarioriparius. The sequence goes on along the minus strand of CAJGYO010000606.1, from coordinate 32,088 downwards.
CACTTGACTTCAAGATGGACAGGAGTAAAATTCTGAAATTCCATGCATGCCTGCAGGCTGCAGCCACGCAGATGCCTAACAGGTGCATCAGTAGCTAGTAGCTGCTGCTGCATCTACAGGAGCTCAAGAAGAAGCTCCTGTACTTCCGCCAACTTTGGCATGAACCTTCTTCTTCATCAGCCCAAAGAGGCTGCTGCCTCCTTCTCCCTTGTTGCTACCAGCTACAGCCTCTTTGGCGGCTTTCTTCTCCGACGATGCACTAGCGCCGGCCTTCTTGTCTCCTTGTGCCGCCGCCACTCCGCCAGCGGTGCTCGCTTCTGCCCTCCTTATCTCCTCTTTGCAGGCGTTCTTCCGTACGTAGGCCTCCACGAAATCTCCTGTTATCATGGACGCCATATCTCCTGTTTATCTCCTGTTTCTCACTCTTGCTCTTCTCTCTGAGTTCCTCAAGAGCCTGCCTATAGCTATAGAGAGAGTGTATTTTTCCCTTGCCCAGTTGCCCGTCTCTCTTGTAGTTGCGTTTGTGTACTACTCCCAGAGAGAGTTATAGTCATAGACTGTCGCCTTATTTAGTTAGACCCTAAAGTTCAAAAAGTTGCTACAGTATCTGTCACATCGAATGTTTGTGGCCCATATATAGAGCATTAAATGTAGACGAAAATAAAAACTAATTGCATAGTTTGGTGGGAAATTGCGAGATGAACGTTTTGAGCCTAATTAGTCCATGTTTGAACACTATTTAACAAATAAAAACGAGCGTGCTACAGTAACCTAAAATCCAAATTCACCCGACTAAACAAGGGCTATATATATATACCCCCAGTTCTGTAGCGCAAACTTGGTATGCAAGGAAGGTAAATTTGCGTGTAGTTGCGGTGAGCTTGACTTGACGCCTTGCTTGGCTTTTGGCTGCAGGATTGGTGAGATACCATGCTACATGCCTGTATGCCACTGCCACCACGGCATGATTTTGAATATTGTGCCGGGGGTTTTGGTTCGAGGACTATCTCGGAAACGTCAAATGTTTTTGACACTACTCTATTATTAAATATAGACTAATTATAAAACTAGTTTTTTTAAAAAAAATTATAAAATTAGTTGCACATATGAAGACTAATTTGCGAGACAAATCTATTAAGCCTAATTAGTCTATGATTTGATAATACATACAATAAACATATGCTAATGATGGACTAATTATACTTTATAGATTTGTCTCGTAAATTAATCTACATCTGTGTAATCAGTTTTATAATTAAATTATATTTAGTCTTTATAATTAGCATCCGAGCTTCCGATAAGAACTAAACTTTAGTCATCGCGATAACGATACGTCGACACTGTTCAGAGTCTGAGACTGCTGTATCATGCACTGGATCTGGACTTGTGGTACTACTCTGGTAGCAGCCTGCAGTACGTCAATCTCTCTCTTGATTGGTGGCACTTCTGTCGTTCTGTGTAGTCGTGCTCCCTCCTTCCGTCTCAGAATATATTTTATTTTTAATTTTTGATAAACAACTTTGATAAATTATATATTAAAAATATTAATATTTATGGTATAAAATTAGTGTCATTTAAAAGATATTTGAATCTAGTTTTTTAACAAATTTATTTAGAGATATAAATGTTACACGTATTTTTTATAAATTAAGTTATACTTATAGCATAAAAAACTAAAACGAGATAATTTGAGACGAAGGGAGCATACTAGACTAGTCCCTGTAGAAACGTATCCGCCGCCTGTCCGGCGTGGAGGTGGTTTTGATCAGGATTCAGGAGACTCGCTCGCTCGTTTGGCGGTCTGGGAGTCGTTTCTGCTAAGGTTTGGTCTCGGTGGCTTTCAACGTCTCAGTCTCTAATAATCCGTGGAGACAGGAAGAAGGGCGTCAATGAAATTTCATAGAAGTCTGGATGTTGGATTCTTGTGGGCGATATTATTGGCCCTTTAAGAATTTGAGATGTGTTGGAAATAACGGGCAACACTAATAATGCACAGCTACTCTCTCATATTGTGGTAGATGAATTCTGAGGACAATTTCGACACGGAATAATTAATAAACAATGCACAAGTGGCACCATATAATGAAGACCGTTCGCTTGGCAAGCAGAGCACTAGAGATCGTTGCTTTGGGCACTTTCATCAAGAATGGATGGAGCTAGAGTGTTCACTTAGCCAGCAGGGCGCTAGCTGGTGATCGTTCTTAAATAATTTGCTTATGATTTTTTTTCTCGAATATATAAAAGATTTACGTATTATTGTAATTAAGAAGAAGAGTCTAATCATACACGGCACGCTTCTAATGAGAGCCCTAGGAGGTCTTACACTGGACCTTCCTAGGAGATTTTTTCGAACTTTGATATTACATAAAAGTAAACAACCGAACCAAGAGCAGCGCAGTAACTTACGGAGCTGGACGTCTCCACTGCTGGCCGTGTGACCCTGCTCCGTCATCCGAGAAGAGTCTTCTACTACTCCTAGCATTGGTCGCCGGGAACAGCTCGTCCAGAGCTTTTACTTCGCTCGACGTCAAGTTCCCTACGAATAAGTCATCGTATGCTCGCTTGGACGCGGATGAAATTGGAGCTGTCGGCGGTGCAAAGCCCTTCTTCTGCAAGAGGAGCACCTCGCCCCGCTTGGAGGTCGAAATGTGCGCCAACAGCTAAGCGGCGATCCGTCTGCTCCTTTTTGGCAGGGGTTGCCTTGTGGTTGCCACCTTCTGCCTTGGTGGGCTGGCGATTAATGGTGACATTCGCTTGAGCTGCACCTCCTCAGTGAACTGAGCGAGACGCCAGGCAGCTTCTCGTGGTGTGGGCGTCGCATCGCTGTGGGTGGTGCAGTCATCTGCGACGCCGGGTTGTCCCGCCCGTGGTGGCGTGAGCTGTGATGGCCCTTACACTGGCGACAACATAGACAAAGCCAGTCGTCCACTGAGTAGCTGTCGTCGGGGAATATGTGTCCACCACTGGTGCTTAACCTCCTGAGGGGCTGCCGCTGCCACCTGAGGAGGTAGACACTCATGTGTTGCTGCTCTCATTAGCTGGCTGAAAGCCCTAGTTTAGTTTTGGATAATTGATGAAACCTATGCACTAACCTTTATCATGAGTTGTGATATGAGCTAGATTGGTGCAATCCAAATGTGGAGCATTATGGCACTCAAGAGGTGGTGATGATCACATGAAACGATGAGATGGCCACATGTGATGATGATCAAGTGCTAAACTTAGAAAAGAAGAAAGAGAAAAACAACCCTATGGAGATCAAGGCAAAGGTATAATTAGGGGTTTTATTTCGGTGATCAAGACATTATAGAGAGTGTGATCACATTTAGGGTAGATGGCCGTACTATTAAGAGGGGTTCTTAACTAGATAATTCGGTCATCTAGTGCCACTAGGTGTTGGACTTCATGCATTGCATTTAGGCTTAGTGCACATCGGAGAGCAAGCGAAATAGTTATCGAAAATGTTGAGAAATGCTAACTTGGCTCTAACATGTTTTGGGAAAACACTTTGTGGGTTAGCAACGCTTGCAAAGGAGTGTTAGACTGCATGTGGATCAAATCAAGAATAAAAAAATGCAGCTAACGGAGGTGTTTGCCTCGGGGTGGTCACCGCCATGGCAGGGGCGGTGCATCGCCCTAGCCTGTCCGGTGACTGGCTCATCGAGGCCGAGAGACGTTGGTGCTGGGGCTGGCACCGCCACCCCTAGGGCGGTTCCCATCTCAATGTGGCCGAGAGCAACAAGTTGAAGGGCGGGCATCGGTGTGTCCGGTGTACACCGCCAGGTGCACGGCGGTGCACCGCCACGAGCACCGTCGCCCTTGTCTGGTCTCACCGCCCTAATTCACCCGAGAGCAGCGCAAGTGAAGGTGGGCACCGCCATGGTCACCACCATCGGTGCGGCGGTGCACCGCCCTATTTTTCTAGAGACTCGGTTTTCTAGGGCACGGCTGGGTGGTCACCACCACCCCTAGGGCGGTGCCACTGCCACCCTGTCCGGTGCCCCCAACGGCTAGTTTATAGCCGTTGGTTTTTTACCATTGGGGAGGTCACCGCCATGTCCGGTGCCAGGCACCGCCCTGTCCGGTGTCCTCGCAAAAATAGCTCCAAGGGGTATAATAGCTCTATTTTCTTGTGTGGCTATAAATAGAGGGTGTGGCCGGCCTTGGCCACTCTCTTGCGACCTCATACACTCGTGCACACCCTTTGGAAGCTGAGCAACACACTCCACTCACTTGTTCACTTGATTTCATCATCTTGAGTGAGATTGGAGAGCCTCTAGTGCATTGCATTGAGTTGCATCATCTTGTGGCACTAGTTGGGTGATTTGGGATGGTTGTGAGCTTGTTACTCTTAGTGTTTGCCGACACCTAGATGGCCCGATGATTGGAGGATCGTTGAGCGGAGTTGGTGATTGTCTCCGGCCTTGATCGGTTGCTTGTGAGGGGTCTTGTGCCTTCCCCGGCGGAGTGCCAAAGGCAACTCTAGTAAATTACTCGTGTCATTGAGCTACCTCACTTGTGGATAGGTTCTTGTGGTGCCATTTGTTGGCGAGGTTTGTGCAACACCTCTTAGCCACTGAACCACCAAGTGTTGGTTGACACAACAGGAACTAGCGTGTCGGCAAGCACGTGAACCTCGGGAGAAAAATCTTATGTCTCTTGTGTGATTGGATTTTTCTCGGTGATTGATTGGCTTCGTCTTATGATTGGTTCATTCCTCTTCGCGGCGGTATAATCACCCTACTCACTCCTTTACATTCCTTACAAACTAGTTGTTAAGCTCTTTAGTGTAGTTAGTTTTTGAGAGCTTGTTAGTTTGGCTAGTGTGGTTCTTTAGTTAGTCTTTGAGAGCACACTAGCTTAGTGAGTAGTGACCTAGCTTGTTGTGTGTCTAGTAATCATAACAACTAGAATTATTGGGATAGGTGGCTTGCAACCCTTGTAGAGCTAGAGCAAAATTGCATTACATCGTTTGTTGTACTAATCAATTGCTCTAGTGCCTTGTAGAATTTTTAAATAGGCTATTCACCTCCCTCTAGCCATATTAGGTCCTTTCAAGTGGTATCGAAGCCGTGGTCACCGTTTGATTAAAGGTTTAACAACCTCAGTGTCAAAAGATGGCTCAAATTGTGTTCAACCATATGGGGGGCAAACCACCATTCTTTGATGGTACATGCTATGACTATTGGAAGAGAAAGATGAAGATGTATCTTGATTCAATCAATGACCAAGTGTGTGATGTGACCGAGAGTGATTTTGTGATTCTTGATCCGGACAATCTCACCAACAATGACAAGGCCAACAAACAATGCAATACAATGGCTCTCAACACCATTTACAATGCCATTGATTCCAAAGTGTTTGAGCAAATCAAGGATTATGAGAGAGCTAGTGAGGTGTGGAAGAGATTGGAGGAAACCTATGAGGGCACACCGGCGGTGAAGAGTGCCAAGTTGTACATCCTCAAGAACAATTTGACAAGCTTCAAGATTGAAAGGATCAAGATGCCCAAGAGGGGGGGGGGTGAATTGGGCTAATTCTAAAATTGCAATAATTAAACCCTACACTTAACCGGCTTAAAGTAAAGAGTGGAGAAGGAATGCGGTGATGTTTTGCCGAGGTTTTGGAGAGTCGCCACTCCCCACTAGTCCTCGTTGGAGCACCCGCGCAAGGGTGTAGCTCCCCCTTGATCCACGCAAGGATCAAGTCTCTATGGGTTCATTCTTCGACACTCCGTCATGGTGAATCACCCACAACCGCTCACAACTTGAGTTGGGTCATCCACAAGCTCCACCGAATGATCACCAAACTCCCAATCACCATCAAACTGTCTAGGTGATGGCGATCACCAAGAGTAATAAGCAGGAACTCTCACTTGACCACAGCAAGCCTAATGAGAAGGGTGGATGCACACTAGCTACTTTCTTTTTGCTAATTGTAACACCCCAGGTGTTTGGCTTCCACATTTGCACTGCATTTCATGAACATGAGCATCATGCATCCCTTTGTGAACTTATAGCACATGAAACATAAATTCGAAACATTGCAACGTGTTGTAGATTTCATGTGTGTTGTTCTTTATGAAATGTAAAGTGTGCAACGCTTAAGTGCAACATGTGCCACTCACTTAGTGAAACAAGGTTAGTTAGTGCTATGCAACACAATCATGAAACAAGTGAAACATGACTATAAAACAGTTGCAACATTTCATGTGTTTTTCATTGTTTCAGTACATACCTTGATTGATTCTTGTGTGACCAATGTGTGGTGTGGATAATAATCATGCTAAGTAACTTAGTTACACCTAGAATGTCATTGGGAACAAGGTTCATGTTGATCATTTTGTCTAATTAGGTTTCCAAGTCATGGTTGACTAATTGGACCCCTAGAGTTCCTGAGTTTGACTGTTTAAAAAGTGTAACTTAGAGTCTATGCATGCTTGAGCAACCTAAAGCAAAGTTGTAGTAAATTTAATAAGGAACAAACTTTGTTTAGAAGCCATCTCATGAAAATGTGCACAACATGTTCAAAAGGTCCCACAAGTCAGTTTTGAGATCTTTTAGAAACTCGAAAATTTCTAAGTGTTGAACTGAGTTTCAGGTTGCATGACCTCAACTTTGGCTTGATATAACTCGTGATCCGTGGAGAACTGGCTGTTGATTGCTAAACCAAATTTGTAGCCCTAATATAGATCTACAACTTTCATCTTTACGGATTTCACTTTGGAGCAACGTGTTAGCCGTGCCAACGCGACGAAGTAACGCTGTCAGACTGGTTCGGATTCACTGAAACGCTGCTACATAAGGATCTTGCAATCGAACTCGACGGCCAGCGGCACGCCAGCGTCGCCGGTCGCCTCGAGTCTTATTTGCCACCACGCCTTGATGTTTCGGCGCGCCGGCCGTGACATTAACCCCGTCCGCTACCCTTGCCCGACGACTCACCCACACGCCTCTCGCCTCCTCTTCGTTCCTCCGCCGCCCAAAGCACCGCAGCAGCTCCGCTTTTGCTCCGCCGTGCTCGCGCTTTTCCGCCGTGGCACCGTAGCTAGCTAGCTTGACTCCTGCCAATAGCTCCGCCAGTAGCTTCCTCTAGCTCGTACACCTTGCTTTGTTGTGCCGGAGAACCAAGGTATCGGTCGCATTTGGTGATCCGCCGCCATCGCCATGACAGCGTCCTCGCCGGAGGCCGAGGCCGCCGTGGCCGGGCTAGCTAGGAGCCATTTCATTCTCGATAGTTGCTTCCTTGAGTTTCCCACAGGTCCGTGGAGCTCATACCGAGCTTTGTGGAGTCAACCGTGGCTTGCCGTCGCTGCCGGCGACTCTCGCCGAGCCTTGCCGTGCCGCCATCACCGGCGGCAAGCTCTTTACGCTAGGTCGAAGCGCTAGCTAGTAGCACCAATCGAACCCCTTGGCACGGAGGTCACGCCGGTGTCCTTGATTTCGCCGGAGGAGCCGCCGCGGCGAAGCCATTGCCAGGTGCCGCGCCGTCAAGCGCCTCCTCCGCTTTTGGCTCACTGACGGGTGGGGTCGGCTGACATCGGGTCCCTGGCATGGGTGGATCATGCGATCATAAGCTAGTTCAAAAATCCAGTTTTAGTGCTGATTTGATATTTTTGTAACTCCTACTTGGTAGATCCAAATTGAGTTCTTCCAATTTTGTTAGACTCATTGTTAGGTCTAGTATTTAATAAAAATATATCTTGAGCATATCATGTAGAAAATTTGGATGAATTAAATAGGAACTTGGAAAGTGTTTTTGATTGCATGCAAACTTGTTTAAATCATATCTTGAGTTTCTGTGATCCAAAAATTGTGAAATTTTGTGGGTAAGCTAGTATGGTATAGTAGAAGCTCTGGTTAAAATTTGAGAGTCATTGCATGTGTAGTTTTTGAGTTATAGATTTTCCTTTTATCATTGGATGATTCTTGTGTAAATTTTAGTAAATAATCTATAAATCCAATGGCCATGAAACTTGGTAGGTAGTATCCTAGTGCCCTAAGGATGCTAGGAAAAATATGAAATCTGTTGCTTGACACTTTTCATTAGGGTTTCCTAATTTTGTCATTTTAAGCCATTATGCCTTGTCATTTTTGTGTAGGCTTTTATACTTGCTCAAATGGTGTGAAATTTTTATGGTAGTCTACTTAGAGTATGTAGTGTCTACTGTAATTTTTGTAGAATTAATGGGGCAGTTTTCATATAGGTTTACTATTTCCCCTAATTAATTAAATAAATTAAGAAAGGTATTAAAAGAAATGTTTTGGTAATGGACATCCTACTTTCTGGTGTTCTTAGGATATGTGTGATAAGATAGTAAAGTTGGTTTTGTCTAATTATATGTTTACATCATAAGTTGCTAATTATTTGTTGGCATTATGTCCCTCTGGACAGATCTGGGGACTTTAGAAAGTTCCCCAGGAGATTTTGGTTTTCTGTGAATATGATGAATACAAGAGTTGTAGATAATTTATGTATCTAGCTCCTGTCAAAATTTGAGGGCATTTGGCCCAGTAGTTTAGAAACTACAGCTGTTTAAAGTTAGGTTCCTGTTTTGCTTATTCTCTGTCTTGTAGGACAGTGTTCTGTTGATTTAGGAATTCGAGCTGGTAAAGTGTCGAATCATGCTTTGAGGTCTAAAAATGAATTATAGACAATTTCATAAGCTTTCCAGATTGTCTTGTTTCATATCATTTGGAATTATACATCTCCAGTTATGGCTAGTTTAATGTACCGATATATAGTCTTCATTTGCTGAAATACAAATGCTTGATTGAATGTGTTGCAACGTAATCGTTGATTGTTTGGGGTTAGCCTAACTTGAGAATATGCTTAGGTACAGGTGCTAGGTCATTAACTGAAGATGAGCAATTATACATTAGGTTGTATAGACTTGGTAAGTAAAGTGTATTGAATAAAGCTTAACTTGGAATATGCGAACTGCGGTGAGCATGTGTGCATTCGAGCATCCCGACATTCGTACATGTGCATCCATGATACTTATCTTGCGCATTCATGCAATAGGTGTGCCAGAGAGGGAGTGACGTTGCTGGAGTTCGAGGGAGCCAACCAGGAGGAGGAGCCCGAGGTGCAGGAAGTCGAAGAAGCGGCCGTCGCCGAGGAGTTGCCCGAGTGCCACGATCACCACCTTCCTCTTTCTGAAAAGGCAAGCCCCGGAGCATTATAAGTCTCCCATGTCTTTACAAATATATTGAGTATCTTTATTGTTGATGATGCATTAAGTATAGGAATTGGTTGGAACCAATTGCTGCATTATATATCCTCCTTGTCCGAGATATCGCACTGGAATCCTAGTTAAGTTCGTGAACGGGTTAAATGCTTAGCCATGCTTAGTGCGGTAGAAGTCGGTGATTTCACACCACTGCGAGATTTAGGATGAGGTGGATCACGGTTGGCTATATTTGCTATCGTGGAAAAGAACCATGTGAATAATGAATTAAGACCGGGGCGGAGTCTTGTGTAGGTTTGAACATAGTGACTCCGTCTGTGTCGCTTAAGGACCGATCTGTTTGTCGTCCTCATGTCATGTTGAACGCGCACCTAACACTTAGCTGGCGGATAAGTCGTTCCGGACCGCTGGCCGAGTAGCTCAACTCGGGCCGGGAACCGTGGGGTTGGATGCATTCGGAGGTAGTAAGGATGTGCGGAGAGCCATTGGCATAAGTCCAAGGGGAGTCGGGGTTTAAGATCCTGCACTTCTGGCGAGTGGTTCTCTCGAGAATGCGGTGGCCCGGACCGCGCTTTTTCTTTTTTTACTTTTCTCCCGAGTTGTACCAAAGGTGACTTGTTTGCGCGACCACGGGGGAAGCGGGGTTTGTGTTAGAAATACCCTCCACCGGATAGGAATCGATTCAATCGCCGCCTCTCCGGATAGTGAGAACTTGACTTGAGCAAATGACAACGTAGATTCAATTAATTTAACGATATGGTTAAATGGATAATGATGATGATGATGATAATGTTGCCGAGAATTATACCTGCTATGGTTATTAATGTTTGCATATTAATCAAGTGGTTGATTAGTACAGTGTGCTAATATAGATGACAGGTTAATGGCTTAAAGTCACTGCTAGTTCAGGATAAAAGTTAATCATTATTACATATGCTTTTCTGCAAAAGAAAGTGTCAGCCAGATCCACTAAATAAAGCTATGCATGATCCTTGGTGTCCTTTATTTTGGTTTCCGTCGGGTAAGTCTAGCTGAGTACATTCCCGTACTCAGGGTTTATTCCCTCTTGTTGCAGATGACCTTCTCTATCAGGGATTCTGTAAGTATTGTCTCCACCCGGCGGGTGACGAAGACTAGATCACGGGCATGATCTCCTGTTATCTTATCTGAATGCTTTTGTGGGATGTGATCAGCAAACTGGTACTGGTATTGAACTCGTGTGTGTGAGTTAAACTATTTGCTTCCGCTATGTTACAAGACTTGTTTTGTAATAACGATGACTCTGTGTTGATGTAATCTATTTGCGAACGTCTGCGAAATGTTGTAACGCATTTATATGTTATGTTGAATTACTGTGATCTTGGTTGTATGCAAGTTGGTTTGAAATCCGTCGTGATTTCGAGGTTGATTGCCGGGTTTATATGGGCGCAAGTTCGAGAATTTGATCGTTTCGGCGATTGTTTTCGTACTTGTACTCTTATAAATTGGTCGGTTCTGTGACAGCTGGCATCAGAGCTAGATTCAACATTAAACATGTCATACGGGTATTTAAAAACAAAAGCTTTTGTTGCGAAAACTGGTTTATAACTTATAGTTATATGTAAGTGTTCAAAAATCTGAAATTTTATAGTGTACCAGTGATCACATCCTGTGTAGCCCACTTAAGGATTTTAGGTGGCTTATATAATTACTAACTTGGGGGAATTGATTGTTTCTATTTTCGTCGTCCATGCGGCGTGATATTGCATGGGTGCCATTCGTTTGAATGGTAATGTATGGATCAATTGCCTCTACGCCTGTGTAAGGGTGAGTTGTGAGAGCATGACCGCCCAACCGCTCGGTCTAGGGGAGAGTAGTTGTGGTTGCTCGCATACCTACATGTTTAATCATGTATCTATGAGAGTACTTAATTGTGGGTATCTCTCGTCGGTAGTCATGTGATACTAGAGTATATACATCCGGGGATGTATGTATGAAAGTATTTAGTTTAATGCTTGCTTTTATGCCTTTTTAGGGAATTACTGGGCTGAAATGAAATTTTCTGCAGGTACACTAACAACGTATCGTTGTAGATCGACTAGCTACCGTATACGAGAGAACGTATGTATGCCACCGTATATTTCGCTAGCCTTTAAATTTTATTTTAGGTTTGTGAGGACGTACGGATCGTGCATGCATCATGTTCAAGCATACATGGCATTTCTTGCATTACTCCCTCCTTTAAAATTGATGGTCTCGAATAATTAAATTTCGTATCCCTTAAATGATTCTCCCCTTACGTTGTAACTTTTGCTACTGAGATGGCGCACGACAAACGCACTTGCCATAAAGTCCATTGGAGGCGGGGCACCTCGTCACCGCTTAGCTCCTCGTGAGCCCCGGCCCCGAGCCTACCGAGAGAGGAAAGGCCGAGGCGAGCTAGCCCGGTGATCTTGAGAGGATCGCGATTCAGCAGCGTTTGGAGCAAGTCACGCAGGAACGGGATCAAGAGAACCTGGAGGTTCAGAGGTTGACAGTTGCTCACCGCAACTGTGAGCGTATGTTGGTTCACATGTCAACCAACGGAATGAAGCCTTGCACGAGGAGAAATGTCTTTGAGAGCGCGACAGTAGAACTCGGCGGCAGCTTGGCGGGCTGCGAAGGGTACAATGACAATCTTCATGAGGAGGTTCACCGTTACACAATCGCCTTCACCCTCTCCCCGCCACCGATGAGGATGAGATGGGTTCGGTGTCATCATGGTGAAGGTGATGACGTTGAGATTAATGGACCTGAAGACGTTCCACATGATGAGGAGGAAGATGAGGAGTTAGAGCACACTAGTGATGAAGATGGAGGAGAGATCTTCGACAACGACTCGAGGACGATGCGTAGTTAGCTTAATACTTAGCTAATACTGGCTGGAGCTAGTCTTTGTTGATCCTCGTGCATGAACGAGTAGCTTTGTAATAAGTTAATCGTTGGGATGTAATATCAAACCTTAAGTTATCTTTCTTTGTCGCTTTGGAACCCTCCGGCTTTGATGTAACCTATTGAACTGTTATGTTCCGCTTATGTGAGCCTTTGACAAGTTCCGCCTGCATGCGGCTATCCATCTCATTGCTGGTAAAGTTCATCGCCTTAATGTGTCAATTGATGCGCTTGAGAAGTTGTGTGACTGTGATGAATGATTGTGCCTCTATGATAGTATAAGTTCATTTCCTCCATTGGAGTCGAGTGTGGCATAATTATACAATTCATCTACAAATTTTCACATCATCGGTGCTCATTGGCTATACATTTTGCAGATGGCTTACAATCTTCGTCATGTCGTAACCATGGAGATGAGGAGCAAACACCTCCTCCACCACCACCCACACCACCGAGCTAATGCAGACGATCGTTGAAAGTCGGCGCATGCTAGCCGAGGCTATGCGCCAGATGGCAAACCGTGAGGCTCGGAATGTCCGCCAAGGACCGAAACCAAATCAATATGATGATTTCAAGGCTTTCCTTGACACGAAACCCCGATCTTCAAGGAGGCCGAGGAGCCTCTGCAAGTGATGAGTGGTTGAATACTCTCGGCGTGGTTCCGCTTCCGCCCGCTTGACCGAGGTGTTTGAAGATCGAGTACGCATCTCACCGGTTGCATGGGCCACCAGACTGGTATTTGGTGGAGCCATCATCGGGTCCACTATGCCCGCTAATGCCCAAATTACTTGGGATCGGTTCAAGTGCGCTTTCGAGGGAAATTATATTCCTCCCGGTCTCATGGCGATCAAGCATACAGAGTTTATGAAGTTAACCCAAGGGAACAAGAGCTTGAACGAATACTGCAGGCTTTCAATAACCTTGCAAGGTACGCTCTGGAGTTTGTGGACACTGATGCCAAAAATCGCAGTTTCAAGCGGGACCGAGCCCCAAACTTATGAAGACCATGGGAAATTGCAAGTGTGCGCATTTCAATGAGTTTGTTAGTGATGCTCTATCCCAAGAGAACAACAATGCTGTGTATCTTGCTTCAAAGAGTCGTAAGAGAGCCTATGAGGCGAGTGCCTCACAATCCAAGGCTCCGTCACACATAAGGCTCCATTCCGTCCACACCAAATACGCCACCGCTAAGTTTCACCCACATGAAGAAGAAGAATCCGGGGAGGACTGGATTTCGCAAGGCTTTTACGGTTGCTCTTCCAAAGGGCACTACCAATCAAGGAAGCTCCAATGTTCCGCCAAGCAATATGCCGCGTCTTTGGAATTGCAACAAGACCGCCCCTTGGGCGAGGAAGTGTCCTTACCCTAAGAAGAATTTCAATCAAGGTGGCCAGTGAACTATACAAATGTTGCTTGATATTCCTTCAGGGGAGGCGATCCTTTGTCGGTAAGTTTCGGTTGATCAACACCCCGCAGCTTGTACTATTTGATTCGGTGCTTCACATTCTTTTATTAGTCCCGCATTTGCATCCAAGTTTGTGCAGAAAACATACACTATTGAGGGTGAGGGTTATTGTATTAGGGCTGCCAGTGGTACCATCCCCACCAAGCTCGTAGTAGGGGGCGTACAACTTGAGATAGAGGGACGAAGTTATCAAGTTGATCTAGTAGTTTTACCGGGCCGGGTATCGATGTGATATTGGGAATGAATTGGATGAGCAAGCACGGGGTGCTTATTGATACATCGACTAGAGTAGTCATGCTCGAGATCCTAGTACTCGTGAAGGTTTCTGGTGCAACTACCTAGGGACATCAATCTTTAGGTAGCGGCTAATGCGGTGCAAGCAAAGGCTATGGCAAATATCCCGTAGTGTGTGACTTTCTGGATGTTTTTCCGAGGATTTGCCTGGATTACCTCGGATCGGGACGTAGAGTTCAAGATAGAGTTGCTACCGGTGCAACACCCATATCTAGAAGACCTTATAGAATGCCTCCCAACGAACTAGCTGAACTTAAGATCCAGTTAAGTGAACTTCTACAGAAAGGCCTTATCCGTCCTAGTTCATCGCCATGGGGGTGTCCAGCTATCTTTGTGAAGAAGAAGGATCAGTCACTACGCATGTGTGTAGATTATAGGCCTTTGAATGCAGTCACAATTAAGAACAAGTACCCTCTGCCATGGATAGACATCTTGTTTGATCAGGTTGTCTAAAGCAAAAGTCTTTTCCAAGATTGATTTGAGGTCTGGTTATCATCAAATCAAAATTCGGCCTGAGGATGTCTCAAAAACCGCATTCTCTACAAGATATGGTCTGTATGAGTATCTGGTTATGTCGTTCGGATTGACCAATGCCCCCGCACATTTCATGTATCTAATGAATTCGGTGTTTATGCATGAGTTGGACAAATTTGTGGTGGTATTTATAGATGATATCTTGGTCTATTCTCGAGAATGAAGAAGATCATGTTGAGCATTTGCAGTGGTTCTCACTAGACTGCGTGAACACAAGCTTTATGCAAAGTTCAATAAATGTGAATTTTGGCTTCGTAAAATACCGCTTTCTCGGGCATGTGTTGTCCGATGGTGGAATTATGGTGGATCCCACCAAGGTGCAAGAAGTGTTAGACTGGAAGGCTCCCATTTCGGTGCATGAGGTTCGGAGTTTTACGGGTTTGGCGGGCTATTATCGCCGCTTCATCCCGGATTTCTCTAAAATAGCCAAGCCTATGACTTCGGTTCTTTGCAGAAAGACACGAGGTTTGTCTGGACTTCCGAGTGTGATGTGGCTTTTCACACCTGCGGACCCTTTTAACCTCGGGCTCCGGTTTTGGCACAACCGGATATTGAGAAACCTTTTGATGTGTATTGTGATGCATCGGGCATTGGCTTAGGAGGTGTTCTTATGCAGGAGGGTAGGGTCATTGCTTATACCTCTCGCCAACTTCGAAGCATGAGGTGAATTATCCTACGCATGACTTAGAACTCACTGCAGTTGTTCATGCTTTGAAAGCCTGGAGACATTATTTGCTTGGTAATGTGTGCAACATCTACACTGATCACAAAAGTCTTAAGTACATCTTCACTCAACCTGAGTTGAATATGCGTCAACGAAGATGGCTCGAGTTGATCAAGGATTATAATCTCCAAGTGCACTATCATCCTAGCAAGGCAAACGTCGTTGCAGATGCCTTGAGCAGGAAATCGCATTGTCACTCTTTGATTGAAGGTGATTGTCATTTGTCACGGCTCATGCATCCTGCAATCCTTCACAACATCACTGTCAGTTGTACTCTGCAAAGTAGAATTATTGAGCTACAAAAGACCGATCCAGGTGTATTCCACATCAAGCGCAAGATGAAAGAACAAGAAACCAAACATTTTCGGGTAGATGAAAATGACGTGTTATGGTTCAAGGATAGGTTAGTGGTTCCGAAGGATAGAGAGCTTAGAGATCAAATCATATCTGAAGCACATTCCTCTAAATTATCTATTCATCCGGGCAGTAGTAAAATGTATCATGATTTGAAGCCTCGTTATTGGTGGACTAAAATGAAGAAGGAGATAGCCGCTTATGTGGCTAGGTGTGACACTTGTTGTCGAGTTAAAGCTGTACACATGAAGGGCGGATTACTTCAGCCACTATCTATTCCAGGTTGGAAATGGGAGGAGATAAGTATGGATTTTATTGTTGGACTCCCTACTACTCAGAGGAATTTTAACTCTATTTGGGTGATTGTAGACCGTCTGACTAAGTCTGCACACTTCATTCCTGTCCGCATTGATTTCCGTCCGACTGATTATGCTGAGTTGTACTTCAATCAGATAGTCCGTCTTCATGGAATCCCTCGTACTATTGTATCTGATAGAGGACCACAGTTCACTGCTCGCTTTTGGGAGCACTTACATGGATTATTAGGAACTAAGCTAGTAAGAAGTTCTACCTATCATCCGCAAACCAATGGACAAACTGAACGGGTGAATCAAATCTTATGTTGAGAGCCTGTGTCATCTCAGCGAAGGGTTCATGGGAAAAATGGTTGCCCCTAGCTGAATTCTCGTACAATAATAGTTATCAAGAAAGCATCAAGATGGCACCGTTTGAAGCTTTGTATGGCCGGAAGTGTAGAACCCCGTTGAACTGGGTAGAAGCCGGTGAAAGGAGATATTATGGAATTGATTTTGTTCAAGAAGCCGAAGAACAAGTCCGTACTATCCAAACTCACATGGCCGCCGCACAAGCTAGGCAAAAAAAGTTATGCTGATCGACGTAGAAAACCTATTGAGTTCGAAGTTGGAGACTTCGTTTATCTGAAGGTTTCACCTATGAAGAGTGTCCAACGCTTTGGTGTGAAGCGAAAGCTTGCGCCGAGATATGTTGGTCCGTTTGAAATCATTGGACAAAGTGGTAAAGTGGCGTACAAGATTCAATTACCTCCTAAGATGAGTGCTATCTTCAATGTCTTTCATGTATCCCAATTGAAGAAATGTCTTCGCGTCCCTGAAGAGAGAGTTCCATTGGGGGATATCGAGTTAAAATCTGATTTGACCTTTGAAGAAAAGCCGGTTCGAGTGATTGACACTTTCGTGGCGAGTGACTTCGTCGGGTGGTCAAGTTCTACAAAGTCATGTGGAGTAATCAGGGTAGTGAGCAGCGATGCAACGTGGGAAAGGGAAGATTATTTGAGGATGGTTATAAGGAATTCTATCAACAATGATGCGCTTTTCAAATCTCGGGACGAGATTTTTATAAGGAGGGAGGGCTGTAACACCCAGGTGTTTGGCTTCCACATTTGCCTTGCATTTCATGAACATGAGCATCATGCATCCTTTGTGAACTTATAGCACATGAAACATAAATTCAAACATTGCAACGTGTTGTAGATTTCATGTGTGTTGTTCTTTATGAAATGTAAAGTGTGCAACGCTTAAGTGCAACATGTGCCACTCACTTAGTGAAACAAGGTTAGTTAGTGCTATGCAACACAATCATGAAACAAGTGAAACATGACTATGAAACAGTTGCAACATTTCATGTGTTTTTCATTGTTTCAGTACATACCTTGATTGATTCTTGTGTGACCAATGTGTGGTGTGGATAATAATCATGCTAAGTAACTTAGTTACACCTAGAATGTCATTGGGAACAAGGTTCATGTTGATCATTTTGTCTAATTAGGTTTCCAAGTCATGGTTGACTAATTGGACCCCTAGAGTTCCTGAGTTTGACTGTTTAAAAAGTGTAACTTAGAGTCTATGCATGCTTGAGCAACCTAAAGCAAAGTTGTAGTAAATTTAATAAGGAACAAACTTTGTTTAGAAGCCATCTCATGAAAATGTGCACAACATGTTCAAAAAGGTCCCACAAGTCAGTTTTGAGATCTTTTTAGAAACTCTAAAAATTTCTAAGTGTTGGAACTAAGTTTCAGTTGCATGACCTCAACTTTGGCTTGATATAACTCGTGATCCGTGGAGAACTGGCTGTTGATTGCTAAACCAAATTTGTAGCCCTAATATAGATCTACAACTTTCATCTTTACGGATTTCACTTTGGAGCAACGTGTTAGCCGTGCCAACGCGACGAAGTAACGCTGTCAGACTGGTTCGGATTCACTGAAACGCTGCTACAGTGATCTTGCAATCAGAACTCGACGGCCGCGTGTACGCCGCGCGTCGCCGGTCGCCTGAGTGCGCTGCCACGCGCCGCGGATGCCCTGGCGCGGCCGGCCGTGACATTAACCCGTCCGCGCGCCTGCCCGACGCACTCACCCGCACGCGCTCTGCCTCCTCTTCGTTCCTCCGCTCGCCCAAAGCACCGCAGCAGCTCCGCCTTTGCTCCGCCGTGCTCGCGCCTGCTCGCCGTGGCACCGTAGCTAGCCAGCTCCTGCCAATAGCTCCGCCGTAGCTTCCTCTAGCTCGTACACCTTGCTGTTGTGCCGGAGAACCTAAGGTACTGGTCGCATTTGGCTGATCCGCCGCCACCGCCATGACAGCGTCCTCGCCGGAGCTGAGGCCGCCGTGGCCGGGCTAGCTAGGAGCCATTTCATTCTCGATAGTTGCTTCCTTGAGTTTCCCCGCGTGTCCGTGGAGCTCGTACCGAGCTCTGTGGAGTCAACCGTGGCTTGCCGTCGCCGGCAGCTCTCGCCGGAGCCTTGCCGTGCCGCCATCACCGGCGGCAAGCTCCTTACGCTAGGTCGTAGCGCTAGCTAGTAGCACCAATCGAACCCCCTTGGCACGGAGGTCACGCCGGTGTCCTTGATTTCGCCGGAGGAGCCGCCGCCGGCGAGCTTCGCCGTGTGCCGCGCCGTCGAAGCGCCTCCTCTGCTTTTGGCTCACTGACGGGTGGGGTCGGCTGACATCGGGTCCCTGCTGTCAGTGACTGTGCAGTCATAAGCTAGTTCAAAAATCCAGTTTTTAGTGCTGATTTGATATTTTTGTAACTCCTACTTGGTAGATCCAAATTGAGTTCTTCCAATTTTGTTAGACTCATTGTTAGGTCTAGTATTTAATAAAAATATATCTTGAGCATATCATGTAGAAAATTTGGATGAATTAAATAGGAACTTGGAAAGTGTTTTTGATTGCATGCAAACTTGTTTAAATCATATCTTGAGTTTCTGTGATCCAAAAATTGTGAAATTTTGTGGGTAAGCTAGTATGGTATAGTAGAAGCTCTGGTTAAAATTTGAGAGTCATTGCATGTGTAGTTTTTGAGTTATAGATTTTCCTTTTATCATTGGATGATTCTTGTGTAAATTTTAGTAAATAATCTATAAATCCAATGGCCATGAAACTTGGTAGGTAGTATCCTAGTGCCCTAAGGATGCTAGGAAAAATATGAAATCTGTTGCTTGACACTTTTCATTAGGGTTTCCTAATTTTGTCATTTTAAGCCATTATGCCTTGTCATTTTTGTGTAGGCTTTTATACTTGCTCAAATGGTGTGAAATTTTTATGGTAGTCTACTTAGAGTATGTAGTGTCTACTGTAATTTTTGTAGAATTAATGGGGCAGTTTTCATATAGGTTTACTATTTCCCCTAATTAATTAAATAAATTAAGAAAGGTATTAAAAGAAATGTTTTGGTAATGGACATCCTACTTTCTGGTGTTCTTAGGATATGTGTGATAAGATAGTAAAGTTGGTTTTGTCTAATTATATGTTTACATCATAAGTTGCTAATTATTTGTTGGCATTATGTCCCTCTGGACAGATCTGGGGACTTTAGAAAGTTCCCCAGGAGATTTTGGTTTTCTGTGAATATGATGAATACAAGAGTTGTAGATAATTTATGTATCTAGCTCCTGTCAAAATTTGAGGGCATTTGGCCCAGTAGTTTAGAAACTACAGCTGTTTAAAGTTAGGTTCCTGTTTTGCTTATTCTCTGTCTTGTAGGACAGTGTTCTGTTGATTTAGGAATTCGAGCTGGTAAAGTGTCGAATCATGCTTTGAGGTCTAAAAATGAATTATAGAGAATTTCATAAGCTTTCCAGATTGTCTTGTTTCATATCATTTGGAATTATACATCTCCAGTTATGGCTAGTTTAATGTACCGATATATAGTCTTCATTTGCTGAAATACAAATGCTTGATTGAATGTGTTGCAACGTAATCGTTGATTGTTTGGGGTTAGCCTAACTTGAGAATATGCTTAGGTGCAGGTGCTAGGTCATTAACTGAAGATGAGCAATTATACATTAGGTTGTATAGACTTGGTAAGTAAAGTGTATTGAATAAAGCTTAACTTGGAATATGCGAACTGCAGTGAGCATGTGCATTCCCCAGCATCCCCGACATTCGTACATGTGCATCCATGATACTTATCTTGCGCATTCATGCAATAGGTGTGCCGGAGGGAGTGACGTTGCTGGAGTTCGAGGGAGCCAACCAGGAGGAGGAGCCCGAGGTGCAGAAGTCGAAGAAGCGACCGTCGCCGAGGAGTTGCCCGAGTGCCACGATCACCACCTTCCTCTTTCTCGAAAAGGCAAGCCCGAAGCATTATAAGTCTCCCATGTCTTTACAAATATATTGAGTATCTTTATTGTTGATGATGCATTAAGTATAGGAATTGGTTGGAACCAATTGCTGCATTATATATCCTCCTTGTCCGGATATCGCCTTTGGAATCCTAGTTAAGTTCGAGAACGGGTTAAATGCTTAGCCATGCTTAGTGCGGTAGAAGTCGTGATTTCTGTCACTGCGAGATTTAGGATGAGGTGGATCACGGTTGGCTATATTTGCTATCGTGGAAAAGAACCATGTGAATAATGAATTAAGACCGGGCGGAGTCTTGTGTAGGTTTGAACATAGTGACTCCGTCATGTCGCTTAAGGACCGATACATTTGACGTCCTCATGTCATGTTGAACGCAGCCCTAATACTTAGCTGGCGGGATAAGTCGTTCCGACCGCTGGCCGAGTAGCTCAACTCGGGCCGGGAACCGTGGGGGGTTGGATGCATTCTGGAGGTAGTAAGGATGTGCGGAGAGCCATTGGCATAAGTCCAAGGGGAGTCGGGGTTTAAGATCCCGCACTTCCTAGCGAGTGGTTCTCGAGAATGCGGCGGCCCGGACCCGCGTCTTTTCTTTTTACTTTTCTCTGAGTTGTACCAAAAGGTGACTTGTTTGCGACCGACGGGGAAGCGGGGTTTGTGTTAGGAATACCCTCCACCGGGATAGGAATCGATTCGAATCGCCGTCTCTCCCGGATAGTGAGAACTTGACTTGAGCAAATGACAACGTAGATTCAATTAATTTAACGATATGGTTAAATGGATAATGATGATGATGATGATAATGTTGCCGAGAATTATACCTGCTATGGTTATTAATGTTTGCATATTAATCAAGTGGTTGATTAGTACAAAAGCTAATATAGATGACAGGTTAATGGCTTAAAGTCACTTTGCTAGTTCGGGATAAAAGTTAATCATTATTACATATGCTTTTACTCAAAAGAAAGTGTCGACCCGGATCCACTAAATAAAGCTATGCATGATCCTTGGTGTCCTTTATTTTGGTTTCCGTCTGGTAAGTCTAGTGAGTACATTCCCGTACTCGGGGTTTATTCCCTCTTGTTGCGTATGACCTTCTCTATCGGGGATTACGTAAGTATTGTCTCCACCGGCGGGTGACGAAGACTAGATCACGGGCATGATCTCCTGTTATCTTATCTGAATGCTTTTGTGGGATGTGATCAGCAAACTGGTAATGGTATTGAACTCGTGTGTGTGAGTTAAACTATTTGCTTCCGCTATGTTACAAGACTTGTTTTGTAATAACGATGACTCTGTCTTGATGTAATCTATTTGCGAACGTCTGCGAAATGTTGTAACGTACGATATGTTATGTTGAATTACTGTGATCTTGGTTGTATGCAAGTTGGTTTGAAATCCGTCGTGATTTCAGTTGACTACCGGGTTTATATGGGCGCAAGTTCGAGAATTTGATCGTTTCGGCGATTGTTTTCGTACTTGTACTCTTATAAATTGGTCGGTTCTGTGACACTAATGATGCCTTAATCTTGGATTCTCAAATCTCAATCACCTCACTAGGCTCTTGCTCTCCTTGGCACTCTCAAGGGTGTTTCTTAGCTGTTGAAATGGGCAAGAGTTCTCCCTTGAATGAATAGAGGAAGTATTTATACCCCCTCATTCAAAACGAACTGTTATGTGCCTGAGTCAGCATTCTGTGGGGTGACCGGACGCTTCAGTCAAGGTGACCAGACGCTCCGGTCAGTTCTCCCCACCACTGAGCCATTAAGTTATGACCGGACTCTGACCAGCGTCCGGTCATCACTGACCGGAGGTGTCCGGTCACGAAAACTGCTCTCTGGAACCTTACTGATGTTGACCGGACTCTAGCACCTAGCGTCCGATCACATTTCACTCAGCGTCCGGTCGCATCCAGATGACTTCACGTTGATCAAATGAACTGACCGGACTCTGCATCAGTGTCCGGTCACACCGGAACCAGCGTTCGATCAACATTTGTGAATGAAGTTTGTTCCAATTGATCTTAGGGCTATTTAGGAGCTACCTAGTGCTAGATTTGACAAGTGTGCAGCACACTTAACCCACTGAACTTACCTAGGTCAAGCTACTAGTCCATACCCCCCTTAATAGTACGGCCAAAGGAAAAACAAAGTTCTAAACTACTGTAAGTGTCTCTTCAACACCAAACGACACTTAGAACTAGTCCATCCTTAACCTTGTTGTCCATCATTTGAAAACCAAAACGATTTCCATCGTAGGGGCATGACAACCATGATTGCCCAATCAATTGCTATTACCATGACCTAACTTAATTGCATCTGCAAAACACACGTTAGTCATAGTAATATCGTATTGTCATTAATCACCGAAACCCAACTAGGGGCCTAGATGCTTTCAATCTCTCCCTTTTTGGTGATTGATGATAATACAACCTCGAGTATGTAAAAGAGATGAGGTTTTCAACATGCTTGGTTCATATAAGCTTTTGATAATAAGAACAAAAGAGTTAGTCAAGCTTATATGACCCAAGCCAACATGATGTACTCAATAGATATGAAATAAGCATGAGTATAAGAAGTAAAGCTCATTTGCATCGGAGTAAAATGCAGAAGCAAAGTGTCGGTACAGAAAGTGACCAACTAGTAAATATTTATAGTTTTGCTGTACGTTATGATCAGAGGTGGCCTAGCACTCAATGACACATGGTTTATACTGGTTCAGGCAACGTGCCCTACGTCTAGTTTGGGTCGGTCAGTGACTTTATTCCTGAGCCTAGGTGCTCGAAGTTTGTAGTGGGGTTACAAACGAGAAGGAGGAAGAAGGGGTGTGTAAGAGGTAGGGTCGGCTTTGGTCGGAAGGGTCGAGAGCGATAGGAGCTCCGCTATGAGCTAAGTGTTCAAGCATGTGCTTGGGGTTCGAACCCGGCGGTTCTGTGGTTGTTAGCTAGTGAACTTGATCGATGTTGGTTAACTAAAAAGACTCTCTCTCATTGGAGGGAGCGCATCCCCTTTTATAGATAAAGGGGATGGCTTTATAAGTGAGAGGGTGAGGGTACGTATGCTACTGAGCTTTGTTGCCCATGCCAGTGGGTACAAGATAATGGTAGGCGCCCACAACACTGTTGATGTCACTGTAGAATGTCGGATGCATGTGGGAGGTTGCGTTGCCTTCTTCAGGAATGGCAGATGTTGGTACCTGCAAATACTGTTTGATGCCTAGAGGCATGTGAGGAGTTTCACCACGTTCACCTGGTACGGTAAATCTCCACGCCCACAACACTATCGATGCCCAGAGGCATGTGGGGGTCTTACTGTATGGGAGTTAATGGTGCCCACAATACTGTAGAGGGAAATGTCGGCGCCTATAATACTGTTTGTGTTAGGGCGGTTGCAGAGTACTGTACCTGTAGGTGTATAGGGTATGGTCCCTGGTATCGTGGTTTGACTTGTGCACCCTGGCTTGCTTTCACCATTTGTCCCTCGGTCCTCTCTTAGCGGGCGTCCCCGGTCGGATGGCCCCAGTCGGCTCTGGTTGTGCTAGTTGGAGAAGAGTGGCGAGCAGGGTTTCTGCGAACCCCGGTCGGAGGTGCGGGGTCAGAGTCAGAAGTAGTGCTTGGGCCAGGCCTTCCGATCAGAGGGGTCATTCGAAGGCGACTGGAGTCCGAAGTGAGCGCTCTGGTCGGAGAGGTGGGCCGAAGTAGTCGATGAGCGGGCGCCGTTCCTCTTTGGCCAGACCTTCTGGTCGGTGACTGGACTGCCCTTTTGGCTTGTTGTTTTAAACTCTTAGACCGGCCCATGAGTTGTGTGCTGTCTGCTTGGGCCAAGCCTTGGCGTGGAAGCCGGTCCCCGAGGTGTAGCCCCCGAGCCCCCGGGTGGTTAAGACAGAATCGTATGGGGGGTTTTCTATGTTGTCAGTGGGGGAGGTTTTCGTTTTGTCGGCGGGTGCGCGCGAGCGCACCTGTGGGTGTAGCCCCCGAGCCCCCGGGCGGTTTGGGCAGAACCGTCTGGGGGGTGTTCGGTAGCGGGCGTGTGTGCGTGTTTTTAGTTGGGACAGAGTTTGTTTAACCAAGGCGTCGTTGTGCAGCCGAGGCATTTAGTTGGTTTGAGAGATTGAGACAGAACTCACTGATCCTAGCGTCGGTGCGCACCGAGGGATCGGGCGAGGAAGTTAGTTTGGACGAGACAGAGCTCACTGATCCTAGCGTCGATGCGCGCTGTGGGATCAGACAAGGAAGTTAGTTAAGGGATTTGGACGAGACAGAGCTCACTGATCCTGGCGTCGATGCGCGCCGTGGGATCGGGTGAGTCTAGGTCGTGGGGCGAGATCGGGGTCACGGACCTAGGTGCTTTGGAGTGTAGTCGGAGCATAGCTAGATGGGGCGAGATTGGGGTCGCAGACCCAGGTGTTTTGGAGCGCAGTCGGAAGCGTAGCCGGATGGGGCGAGATCAGGGTCGCAGACCCAGGTGTTTGGAGCGCAGTCGAAAGCGTTGCCAGATGGGGCGAGATCGGGGTCGCAGACCTAGGTGTTTGGAGCGTAGTCAAAAGCGTAGCCGGATAGGGCATGATCGGGGTCACAAACCTAGGTGTTTGGAGCGCAGTTGGAAGGGGCGAGTTCGGGGTCATAGACCCAGGCTTTTCGTGTCTTGAGCCCCCGAGCCCTGTTGGGCCTTAGTGGGGGTCGTTGTGAGTGGTGTGCGTTACCTCATCCTCGGTTCCTCACAACCGGAGGGGCTGAGTTTCGTCGCTTGTCCTGATCGCTCGGGCTCGAGTGACGCGCTCGGTGAGTTCGCTAACGGGTATGATCGAGTGGAATCTGGGTCCATCATTTGTGATGAGGTTGGCATAGCCCTCTTGTGACATTCCACTACTCCTTTACCTGCAACCCGGTAGATGCCTAGGTCATTCCGGAGACTGACCCGGGTGGCCTAACGGCCTCCTCTCGATGGAGATTCTGTGGGCTTAGCGAGAGGTTTAGGATCGAACGAGAAGGTTGAGATGACCCAGTCTGCCAGACTGGACGAGGGCCGCACGGGGCTCATCTATGTTTTTCTCCCCTGGCTCTGTTGGTTGCTCATGTCAAATGAGGCAACCGCCGCTTCGTGACGCAACACGGAGCGTTGTGATGCATTTCGCTGCACGTGCGATGCTTTGTTCCCAAGCCCCCAGGCGGTTCAGGGCCTGAATCGTCCGGGAGGCACGGGTGATATGAACCCGCTAGGGTGAATCCCGATCTTTCGATGAGAGAAGGTGGATAACTCGATTTGGGGATGGAGATGACGTTCACGGCCCGACTACAACCATCCAAGGATGCTGCGCCTTAGCAACCGATACACCACCTCCAACGGCTATCGCGATCTTGTGGAGCACGATCAACCAAACCACTAGGGTAATTCCTACAAGCAATCGAGGAACAAGCAAGAACAAGTAGAACAAGCAACTCAATTGCAAATATGGAGATGAAAAAACAATCTGAACTCATAAAGTTGGGGTTCTGAATCAAGTAGAACGGATGGTCTAGTCGACACACGCGTCTACAAGGAAGTAGCAATAGCTAAACTTGATCTAAACAAAACCCAATTGTTCTTGGTGGCGGCTAAGGGGTATATGAAGGTGGAAGGACGACCACCAGGGTGTTGGGGTCGTGCTCCAACCCTAGGACGCGTCCCTAATGGACCCAACTTGATACACGGCCCATTGGACCAAACTAAGGCGACGCAGCACCTTTAAATAGAAAACCTCTCGGTAGTAATTCGGTCATTGCGGCCACCTCAGAATAGATATGGACTTGATTCCAGATCCATGTGAAAATAGACTTCATAAGGATTCCATGAAGTACTTGAACGCCTCAATCCAAGTCCGTATGCGACCGTGGTGAACATCACAAGTTGGAGCTGTCCTAGAGTCCGAATCCAGCCCCAAAACGTGTTGGATTTGATCTCTTTCTTTCCTTGGACCAAAAGTGACGTGGTGTCCAGGTGGAGGATGTTGGGAATACTTGGATTTGGTCTCCAATCAACTTCATTAACCTTCCATGCTTTCCATATGCAATCAAACCTTCCCTTAATCCATGTAAGTAATTCTAAAAATGAAAATATACACATTTTATGGTGGAGCACCAATTCATCAAATGCATCAATGATAAGCCTCATATAGAATGGTTGCACCTTTAGTATAGAAGTGGTTGGCATGGTCATATTTGAGCCAATGATGTCCTCATCAACGGGCGTATGGGATGAATGCGTGTATGGATGTATGAAATGATTATAAGGAAATAGAGGGGGTTGGTAGTTTTTACCTTGATGACTCGAGTGACGGGGTTTGGAGAGCTCTAGTCGGAAACGTCCGACCGGGACCCATGCTCGTCGTTCATGACGGAGTCGGCATGGCCTATATGGGGCATCCATTTGCTCCTTACCTGTCTCTCAGTGTCTATCCTTTGTGATTCGATCAACTCAGGGGGCTCGATGGTCTCTCCCGGCGGAGATCATGTTTTGGGGTTTTCCAGGTCTGGCCTAGGGAAGCGGGGAGCCACCCATGTGCGGTGGAGCTTTGGTTCTTATGCCCGGCGTGCGGTAGTGGTTGGTCGTGCGGTAGTGGTGGGCCATGCCCAGGCCACGTCCCGTCCGATCAGGAGCTGTTCCGTCGGGCAGGGCACGTCTCATTGGTCAGGGCGTGTCTCATCGGTCTGGGTGCGTCTTATCTGCACTAAATGGGAAAGAGAGAGAGTTTCTCCCTCCGCCATTTTGCCTTTCCTGATCGGCGCGCCCTTCCCTAACTATTGTTCCCTTTTCCTTAAGTAGGAGAAGGGAGAGGGTTTTTCACCCCATTCTTTTGCATGTTCCTCATCTGCCACCGCCTTTTCTCTTCCTTCTTGTTGTGAGCGTTCCTGAGAGCCATAGTGGTTTCTAGGAAAGAAAGGGGGAGAGAGCGAGGGAGAAGAGAAGAACTCACCAATCCTTTTGTGATCCCGGAGCGAAATGTCGGACTGGAGGTCATCCACCTTGAGGGAGTCAGTGTTGAAGGCCTTCGTTGGGAAGGGGCTCCTGCCACCGAAGGAGGTGGCGCACTGGAGGGTTCCCAGGAGGGAGGAGTTCCCACAACCTCGGCTCGACGAGGTGGTTTCCTTTCTCACCTTCCAGGAGCGTAGGTTTGGATACCCCACGCACTGGTTCCTGCGCAGGCTCCTCAATGAGTGGGGTTTGGAGCTACAGCACCTTAATCCGATGAGGGTGCTGCACATCGCCGGTTTCATCACCGTCTGCGAGGCTTTCCTCGGGATGGAGCCGCATGCGGATTTCTTCCAGCGGCTCTTCTCCGGGAGAGCCTTGATGGCGGGGAACCTGGCCGCGATCGCGCCGGTGGGGGGTTTCGCTCTGCAGAGGAAACCGAGCGCGGGAGGCTCATATCCCGTGTACCTCCCCTATGACTCCAACCGGGGGTGGCATGGGGAGTGGTTTTACATCAGGAATCCGATGGTGGCGCTGTTCCCGACGTTCATAAGGGGAAGCATAAGGTGGGGGTTGCGCCCATAAGGGGAAGCATAAGGTGGGGGTCATCGAGGAGGAGCTCTAGAAGCTCGTAAAGCGTGGCCTTGATGGGGTGCGGGTGTTCCACACCCTCTACCGTCGCCGGGTCACGCTGTTGGCAGAGAGGACGCGGTCGATGTAGTTGTACAGCGGCCCGTCGGACCCGGACCACGCGTAGCTGGAGGATCTGCCGGACGACGAGGTCTGGAGTCACCTTGGCCGGGTGCTGCAGCTTAAGCCCAAAGAGAGGGTCGAAGGGAATCCCATGCCTTTCAACTCCTCGATCGTGTCTAGACTGGTACGCTCCCTTCTCTTCAGTCCACACTTCTTCCTCTGCTTTTTTTTATTAGGAGCCACATGTTCCGTAGGGGCTTGGAAATTACAAGTCCCGGCCGCACCTTGCCAAGGGTCCAGAGGGCGTGGCCCGGTAGGCCGCTCAGAAGGAGGCGGCAGACGCCAGGAAGAAGAAGAAGGTCGAGGTGGCCCACCGAAAGTACAAGAAGGTGAAGGAGGTTGCCCGGCGCGTGAAGGCCGGGGAGAGAAAGAGCGACGTCGAGTTCGAGCTCGAGTCGGAGGATCCCACAGATGTGGACGACATGGTTTTCTCCAAGGAAGAGGAAAGTCGGGAGGTTGTTATGACCTCGGTGGAGCGTCGTGACCCTATGGTGACGTCCAGAGGTGATGAGCAGGAGGCCACACGGCACGTGGTGGCTTCCGCGCTGAGGAAGCACGCGGTGAGCGTGGACACCATCGGCGAATGGGTGGCAAAGCAGACGCGGTCACCACGCCCTTTGGTAGCATCGTCGGTCCTGTCGCCGCCTATGGTGGACGCGGCTGAGCAAGCCAGGTGGTCCGAGGAGCAGACTGGCACTTGTGCGTCGCTGGAACCGGCATCAACGCATGACTAGCAGCCAGGGGAGGCCCTGCATGCCGCTTACACGGTCGAGCAAGTTGGGTGGTCTGTGGAGCAGACTGGCGCCTGCGCGTCGCGTGACTCGCAGCCGGAGGATGCCCCGCCCCCTGCTCTGGTCGTGGAGTCCCAAGCCGAGGGTCGCGGCAACCCATAGGCTGGGCAGGAGCTAGTTGGGATGACTCTGCCCCCGTGCCGAAGTTAGGGGGTGCTGGTCGCAGCCTGGGAGCGGCCCGTGCCCTGCAGGCCCATCGACGCCGGGTCTTGCCTTTAGAGTCGTACCGCTCACCTCCCGGTACATTTTCCTTTGGTTCTTTCCAATCTTTTGCTGTTGAGTCTATTTGGAGTGTGGCTTGCCTGCGCCCTCTCTCAGTGGCCGAGCAATGACGGGGTTGAGCATCGCCCCAACTCCTATGCAAGAGGCATGGAGGCCCACCCTGCACAGCGTGTCGCGGCGAGTGGCGGGGGGAACAGGGTTGTGGCGGCGAGCCCTTCCCTTTTGGGGGCGGTTGCTGCTACAGTGACAGCGGCGGCGGCGGCATTGGCGGCGATTCCGGTACCGATGGCGGAGGTTGCATCGGAAGTAACCCTCGCGGCCCTTCCTCCACCGCCTGTGGTGGAAGAGGAGAGGGAGACCGAGCTCCCTGCCTTGCCGAGCGGAAGGCTGCACGGCTCACCCTCGTGGACGGAGTCAGAATGCCCGGCGGTGGTCCATGCAACCGAGGTGGTGGACATCCCGTCTGATGATGAGGCAGATGATATGGCAGAGCTGCTGGTGTCATCGCGGGAGCTGGCGGTGGTCCAGTCGGAGGCTGGGCCCTCTGACGGGCTGCCGGAGGGTGACCTAGAGTGGCCCTGCCCGGAGGACCTGGCAAAGGTGTGGTTCGTCCTCTGGGATTCCTAGGAGTGTCAGCTCTGGGACATCCTTGGGGAGCAAGGGCACGCCGTAGTGTCCAAACTCGCCAACCTGTCCTCGAAGCTTGGAGACGCCCAGGAGTGGGTTAAGTCCACTTAGCAGTTAGTTGAGGTCGACCTACAGCTCACCGCGGAGGTGAGTTTCGCGTATCCTTGACCTCTGAATCTTTTGTTGGTTGCCGTAGCATGCTTGTTTTTCATAGAGTCTGAAGGGGATATCATCCCGCAAGTCCCGCTTTCTCCGAATGGAGCATGCCCGGATGGCTGAGCTCGAGCATCAGCTAGCGTCTGCTCGTCGTGAGTCCCAGAACTGGATAGCCAAGGCGATCGTGGCATGAGCGGAGGGGCAGCATGCAGCCGAGCGGGTGACTGCCGTCGAGCAAGGGCTAGAGGCGGCGAAGGCCCGCCAGGTGGAGGCCGAGGCGGGGTTGCGAACGTCCCTGGCGGAGACCGAGGTGGCGCTCCAAAAATCCTTGGAGACCCTTGAGTCGGAGCGGACCACCCTAGAGTCGACACGGAAGGCCCTGGAGGCGGAGCAGAGGGCCCTGGAGATGGAGCGGAAGGCCCGGTCAGAGGTGGAGCAGGAGGTGCTCGCGCTCTGAGGCCAGGTGATGGGGACGGAGGACGCGAGAGCCCAGCTATGTGAGTAGGTGGCCCGACAGGCAGAGGATCTCTCCACCCTTGAGAACTTTTGTGTCGGTACGTACCTTTTCTGTTTCTCGTTGTGTTGGTTTTTCCTTCAACCTCTTTTTTTCTTGTCACTCTTCTTTCAGAGCTGGGTGGAAAGGTGAAGACGCTGGAGCGAGACGTGGAGACGATCAAGGCGACCTTCAGCCGAAATGCGGAGGAGCTAGCCAAGTCCCGTGAAGAGCGATGTGATCTCGAGAGGGATCTTGACCAGATCCACAATGTTGCCCAGCTCGTTGTCTCGAAAGTCTTCGAGTCGGCGCCAAGCACTAGTGCGCCTGCCGTCCAGCTGGCGGAGGTCCCGGATGTGGTCCGGGACCTTATCAGGAGCGGGCTGTTCTACAGAGCATCGGGGGTACTAACTTCGGTGGCGACGCACCACCCGAACTTGGACTTCACTGCTATCTGTAGTGGGTATGCTGAAGGCTTGAGCATAGAGGACATCCAATCGATCGGGGAGAGCTTGCTGCCGCACGCAAGGTCGGTGGCAGAGCAAGTCTCTGACTAGTGGGTGATGGACGTCCATCATGAAGACATGGCCAGAAGTATGTGTGGGGAGGACGCTGCCTAGCCTGTGGATGGCGCGGAACCTGGGTCGGAGGTGAATGTCGCCCAGTCTTCGACCGAGCCAAATGTCGTGCCGCCGGGGAGTGAGCAGCCCGCTCCCTCATCGGTTGCACCGACAGCAGATGCCACCGGGCCGGTCCAATAGCTTGTAAAATATAAGTAGTTTAGTGATCGTAAAAAGTTTAAGTTCGTGGGGGAGCCCCTGTGTAAACATTCCTATGTGCTTAAGGACTACGGTCTGTTTCGTTTTCTATAATGGAGTCACTCCGTTCGGGGAAGCTTGTTCCCCTTTTGTTCCTTAGTTTTCCCTTAGCATAATTTTGTTTTTTATTCTTTCTTTCTCGTACCTGCCCGTTTGTTCCATAGGCTGTGACCTTGGGAGCCTAGGGCATGGCCCACGAGGCTCGGCTGCTCATAACCGTTGGGAAAGGCGGGGTGCGATCGGTCGGAATGTTTTTAAAGCAAAGCTATGTAAGGCAATTTAAAGGAACAAACTATCCTTTTGGTTGGGTAGGAAGGAATTTCACCATATGATAGTAAACAAAATAGAGAGGTAGTAGTGTACCCTAGTGGAGCCCCCGAGCGCCCCAGGCCAAAAAAGTGTTCAGGTCGGGGTGTTGTTATAGGAGCATATGCTAAGTAAACAATGGTAAGACTAAAACTTAGGGGGAAACGACATAACTATTCCAAGCATTCGGAGAGAAGGGCATCGTTGTCGTCCTTTGGTCGGTAGGCGTCCGGTCAGATCACTTCGTCCTTCAGTCGTCCGGATCCTTGCCCGCTATGCCCCCTTTCTCGATCGCTGCTTCTTTGCCTTTTTCTTCCTTTGGCCTGCCAGCCTGCCATAGAAGGTGCTCGAGGAGCTGGTAGTCCTTGTAGAGGTGTTTTACGGGGTAGTCATGGTTCTTGCACGGGCTCTCCATGAGCTCGTGGAAGTAGCCTAGAGGGTCCTGCTGGGGTTGCGTGCCCGCATGATCAGCCGTGGCGACCAACGCGGAGTTGGCCGGTCGGCAGTGATTCTTTCTGTTCTTTTCCCTCTCTACGTGTAGGGGCCCTCGTCCTGATCCTGACGCTTGGCCTTGCCCTTGCCTCAGCTTCCGTCAGAGTGCGGCGGGAGTGGCGTTTGTTGGAGGTTTTTGACAAAGGTCCGCGGTCCTAGGCCATCAGGGCTAGGACTCCGATCGCTGCTGCATGTGTCGGTGCGTATATAGGCAGTCGGTGTGGAGCGGTTGTCAAGTCAAGACGAGGTGCCAATGCGGCCTCCTGTGCCGCGCTCGACGATTGTAGCGGTGATCGGGTGGAGCGACCCATCTGCTGCGTCCCCATTCCCCTGAGGGGAAGCGAGGCCACGAGTCGGCATCACAATACGGAGCACTCCGCTTGTTGAATGGTG